>JAPYYZ010008287.1:0-11130 GCA_030522705.1 Eretmocerus eremicus
GCGGGATGTGATGATACAGCGTGGGACCTGTGATATATGACTCGTGGGACCTTGTGAGACCTCATGGGATGCCATGGGACCTTATGGGATCAGCGTTGGACGCTAGATCGTGGGAGGTCCCACGAGGTCCCATGGGTCATATACCACAGGTCCCACGTTATATCATCACGTCCCACGCTGACCCCACGAGATCCCACGGGGTCCCACGAGGTCCCACGAGGTCCCACGGATCATATAACACAGGTCCCACGCTATACCATCGCGTCTCACGCTGATTCCACGAGGTCCCACGAGATCCCATGGCGTCCGTTGAGGTCTCACGAGGTCCCACGTGTCATATATTACAGTTCACACGCTGTATCATCGCGTCTCACGCTGATCCCACGAGGTCCCACGGGTCATATGGTACAGGTCCCACGCTATACCGTTGCGTCCCACGCTGATCCCAAGAGGTCCCACGAGGTCCCATGGCGTCCCATGAGGTCTCACGAGGTCCCACGGGTCATATATCACAGGTCCCACGCTGATCCCACGAGGTCCCATGGCATCCCACGAAGTCCCACGAGGTCCCATGAGGTCCCACGAGGTCCCATGGGTCATATATCACAGGTCCCACGCTGTAACGTTGCGTCCCATGCTGATCTCACGAGGTCCCACGAGGTCCCATGGCGTTCCATGAGGTCCCACGGGTCGAATATCACAGGTCCCACGGTATACCGTTGCGTTCTACGCTAATCCCACGAGGTCCCACGAGGTCCCATGGCATTCCATGAGGTCCCACGGGTCATATATCACAGGTCCCACGCTATATCATTGCGTCTCACGCTGATCCCACGAGGTCCGATACCATACGAGCAGGTCCCACGCGGGATCCTACGTGGGATCCCACGCTCATCTTCTTCTGCAGGGCATCTCATCACTCCACTTTTCCATCAGAAGCGGATTTTCCACATTGGACAAGATGTCAACACGAGGAAAGGGAGGTTACGCAAGGGGGGTTCCTGATTCACGGCATTAAATCAGCTATTACGAACGAACAATCAGCTAACTGGATTGGAAATTCAGCATGAGTAGCAGTTTCACTCAGGGAAAATTCGTCCGCGTTTCCTGAAAATATCAGCTATGATGAGCTGATTTCTAGCTACTCCCTGCTGAAAAAGATTACTACGGATCCCACGTGGGGTGCAACGTGGGATCCCTCATCCGACGTGGGGTCCCACAAGGGGTGTAACGTGGGGTCCCACGTGGGATCCTACGTATTACCCCACGGGGCTGGTGATATCATGTGGGACGTCATGGAACAGGATTCGAAGGTACCACGGGACTCGTAAGACCCCGTAGAACCCTGTGGGACCCTGGTGACTCACTTGAACCTCGAGGGAACGCCATCTGACCGGGCGTTGGCGGGGGTTGCGTGCGTGGGGTGCAACGTGGGGTCCCTCATCCGACGTGGGGTGCAGCGTGGGGTCCCACGTGGGGCGCAACGTGGGGTCCCTCATCCCACGCAGGCTAGTAATATCATGTGGGACGTCATGAAACAGGATTCAAAGGTACCACGGGACTCGTAAGACCTTGTAGAACCCTGTGGAACCCTGGAGACTCACTTGGAACTCGAGAGAATGCCATATGACCCGGCGCTGTTGGGGAAGATTGCATGGGATCCCACGTGGGCTCCCTCATCCGACGTGGGGTCCCACGAAGGGTTTAACGTGGGGTCCCTCATCCGACGTGACATCCCACGTGGGATCCCACGTGGGATCCCACGTTGCACCCCACGCAATCTTCCCCCGACAGCGCCCGGTCACATGGCGTTCCCTCGAGGCTCAAGTGAGTCTCCAGGGTCCCACAGGGTTCTACGGTGTCTCACGAGTCCCGTGGTACCTTTGAATCCTGTTCATCACGTCCCACATGATATCACCAGCCCCCGTGGGATGAGGGACCCCACGTTGCACCCCACGTGGGACCCCACGTCGGATGAGGGACCCCACGTGGGATCCCACGTAATCTTTCTCAGCAGGGCTGTAGCTGTTCCGCGCTGAGAGAGTAGCCGTGCTATGGACATGATCCAAAATGGATATGACAGCTCTGAAACGCTGCAGATTCAGTTTTGGAGGAGCTGTAAGATTATCTTGACTCATACATATACCATGACCCAATCCGCCAGATATCTAAGGGTTTCTGAGAGGACGAGGTGGAGGAGGCGGGAGGGGGTTCAGCAGAGGAGGAAACGAGAATCGGGATGATTCTAGCAAATCATCAGTAGATGCTACGTATTTTCGAACAAAAACCTTATTTCCTCGGAAACTTCATCTCCCAATTTTTCCCACTGTTGACGCATTTCTCTAGTCGGTAGATGTATCAGGAATCTCTAAAATGCTCACCAAATTGTCCGAGGATAAGTTTCGCATTCCTGCAGTTGACGAAGAATGGTCCAATACTCCGAATCGATTGGTTGGAACATTGGACCATCCCCGATCGATCTATGGCATATTCAATCACGGAAATCGAGCGAGTATTTGAGGGGGGAGGAGTTCCGGACCGGGAAAACGTCGAAAGCCAATGAAAGTATCACGTTGGTATTAGGACTTCTATTCAATAATCCCTTGAATGAATCAGAGATGACTCAGAGTCACCAACTCCCCGTATCTCGTGTTAGAATGTATATCACACCCGTTTTCCAGATTTCATCCATTTTCCTCGACAATGGGGAGTAGCTCTCGGAAACCGCATGGGTTTTTAGCTCTCGGAAACCGCATGGGTTTTTCCATATTTTGCAAGACTTGAGCTGTCATATCCATTCTGGATCATGTCCATAGCACGTCCAGAACTATAGTTGCTAACTTTTGGCACAAAACAATGCAAATCTCCCACTGTGCGCCGTTCAATCCCATCTGCACATTAGTTAGTGAGTAAGTGCTCTACGCAGGAATTATTCTGGTCTAGAACTTTCCCAGGCCGAGGTCCCACTGGGATCCCACTGGGATGCCAGTGATTGAATGAATAACGTAACTTCTGAGAACCCCTTAACCAATATCCTAACTTAACGTAAGTTTGGGGCAGATCCCTGGTCAAAGGTCAGATCATCGTTACTTTCGTAAAAAAAATATCAGTTTCAATAACTTTGCATATACTAGTCTAGCGGATCTGCATGCACAAATCGTTTTTCGGTCATCCCTGCGAAACTGTAATAACCTTCTCCACTCGTCGAAAAATCAACCCTTAGCTTTGATCACAGCATTGCAGATCCGCGGCATTCTAGATACTAGCTCGTCCAACACACTGTGGTCGATGAAATTCCAACAACTCTGAACAACCTCTTATAGAAGAGACACACTTCGTTCGGCTATCGAGCTTTTCAAACCAATTCATCCCAGAACAATTTTATAGAGTTCAGATCTGGCGACTGTGGGAGCCACACCATTCTATGGAGTACACCATCTTCTTCTTCATTATTTGAATAATTTCTGCAGAGCTTAGAAGCATATTTGGGATCGTTATCTTCCTGAAAGGTAAATCCCTCACCAATCGATCTCAAACCAGATGGTATTTCATGACGTTGCAGGATAATATGATATTTTTTTGGTCCAGAATGCTTCTCTTCTCTTCAAATCACTGACTCGACCATCACCGAAACAGCCCCGAACCATGAAGCTCCCACCACCGAGTTTGACACTAGGTACAAGACAGTGCTTGGCAAATCCTTCACGAGGTGTTTTGCAGACGTGAATACGATGCTTGCAACCAATTGATTGAAATTCTCAATCATATGCCCATAACACTTGCTTTCAATCGCTAATGGTCCAATTTTCATGATTTTCAGCCCACAGTTCACTTTTGATCGAGCGGCGTCTGATTTTTGGAACAGCAATTGGACAATATCTTGTACTATTTATGTTCGCTGCTAACTGAGGAGCTGTCAATATCCTATCTCACTTGCTTGACATGACAATCATTGAATCTTTCCTAATTGGAGTCTAGGGAGATCAACCGGGCCGAGAGCGATCATTATTTGATTCGGTCTCTTTGGGACTGACATCAGCTTTTCACGAAGCACCAACTGAGCAACCAATCTTCTCCGAAATTTTCTGGAAAGGATATCTTTCGTTCCGCAAAACTACCACTTGTGCTTGATACTTTTGTCTGGATGATGAACTTTCACGCCTGCTGCAGGTGATCTTGTTTTTTTCCTGACATTCTCTCTACACCTTCCAATTCCATCGGATACACTCGACTATATGGAATACGCAAGATTTGAGCGATCATCCGAAATGAATGGCCTTGCTCTCGTAGCTTTTGGAATTCAAATTTCTCTTGAATTGCCGTCCTTCTGCATGGAGAACCATATTCGAATAAACGAAACATTGTAGACAATTGTACGACGGTGTATCAGTCTCACAATGAATGATGTGTCGAGGTGGAATTGTGTATTCGCACACTCACGCGAATGTTGGAATCAGAATGAAGATCCTTCGAGCAATTCATTCACAGATATTGTAGGAATTCGATCGGCCACTGCGTTTCTACTACCGGATATAGTCATAGTCACATAGTCATACTCAAACATGAGAATGAAAAGATTCGAGCATTGTTGACGATTCACGGTTCGTCCATGGTTAAACAGACAGACTCTTTCAAAGACTCCCCTGCTGAGGATAATTCCCTGGGATCCCACTGGGTACCCATTGGGATCCCAGTGAGAGGCTGGGACCATCCTGGGACCTCCTGGGACCTCCATGGGTCCTCGTAATAAGGGGCTCTAGGTGCAGAGGGACCTCATAGGACGACAAAGGGAATTCATGGGACCTCATGAAAAGCCCATGGGAGCCAAGGGACCATCCTGGGACCGCCTGGGACCGCCTGGGACCTCCTGGAACCTGCATGGGACCTCATGAAATGGGGCTCTAGGTGCCGAGAGACCTCATAGGACGACGTGGGACCCCATGAGAACTCATGGATAGGCCATGAGACCCATGGGAAACCCAAGAGACCATCCTGGGACCTGTATGGGACCTCGTGAAATGGAGCTCTACGTACCAAAGGACCTAAGGCACGTCGTGTGACCTCATAGGTTCTCTTGGGAAACCCATGGGACCCATGGGAAACCTATGGGACCAACCTGGGACCTTCTGGGACCAACATGGGACCTCGTGATATGGAGCTCTACGTACCAAAGGACCTAAGGGACGTCGTGTGACCTCATGGGTTCTCATGGAGAACCCATGGGACCCATGGGACCCATGGGAAACCTATGGGACCATCCTGGGACCACCTGGGATCTCGATGGGACCTCGTGAAATGGGCCTCTAGGTGCCGAGAGACCTCATAGGACGAGGTGGGAACTCTTGAGACTTCACTGTAAGCCCATGGGAGCCATGGAACCATCCTGGGACCATCCTGGCACCATCCTCGGATCTCCTGGGACCTCCTGGGAGCTGCATTGGACCTCGTGAAATGGGGCTCAAGGTGCCGAGAGACCTCATGCCCTCGTGCTCAGAGGACGACGTGGGACCTCATGAGAACTCATGGAAGGGCCATGGGACTCATGGGAAACCCATGGGACCTCCTGGGACCAACATGGGACCTCGCGAAATGGGGCTCTACGTACTAACGGACCTCGAGGAACGTTTTGGGACTTGATGGGATCTCATGGAAAACCCATGGGACCATCCTGGGACCTCCTGCGGTTTCCATACGACCTCGTGGATATAGGTGACGAAAGACCTCATAGGACGACGTGAGACCTCATGGGGACTCATGGAAAGGCCATGGAACCCATGGGAGACCGATGGAACCATCCTGGGACCTCCTGGGACCTCCATGGGACCTCGTTAAATGACTCTTGGTGTCGAGAGACCTCATAGGACGACGAGGGACCTCATGGGAACTCATGGTCAGCCCATAGGAGCCATGGGGTCATCCTGGGACCATCCTGGGACCTCCTGGGATCTCTATGGGACCTCGCGATATGGGGCTCTAGGTGCCAGGGGACCTCATAAGATGACGTGGGACTCTATGAGACCTCATGAAAAGCCCATGGGAGCCATGGGACCATCCTAAGACCATTCTGGGACCTCCTGTGATTTGCTGGGATCTGCACGGGACCTCTTGAAATGGGGCTCTAGGTGCCAAGAGACCTTATGGGCCGACGTGGGACCTCTCGGGAACTCATGGAAGGGCCATGGGACTCATGGGAAACACATGGGACCATCCTGGGGCCTCCTGGGACCTCCATGTGACCTCGTAAAATGGGGCTCTAGGTGCCGAGAGACCTCACAGGACGGCGTGGGACCTCTTGGGAACTCATGCTGAGCCCATGGGAGCCATGGGACCATCCTGAGACCATCCTGGGACCTCCTGGGACCTCCTGGGACCTGCATGGAACCTCGTGAAATCGGGCTCTAGGTGCCGAAAGACCTCAAAGGACGACGAGGGACCTCTTGGGAACTCATGGAAGGGTCATGGGACCTATGAAAAACCCCTGGGACCATCCTGAGACCTCCTGGGACTAACATGAGACCTCTAGATATGAGGCTCTACGTAATGACGGACCTCGAGGGACGTCGTGGGACCTCATGGGACCTTCCGGGATCTCCATAGGACCTCGTCAAAAGTGGCTCTAGGTGCTGGGAGACCTCATCGGACCTCATGGAAAGGCCATGGCACCCATGGGAAACCCATGGAGTGTGATGTTGGAGCCATCTCTTATCTCCAACATTTCTCCCTCATGGATTCACGCTATTTCAACGCGCATCAAACATTTCTCAACGCCCCCGATGTTTGAACGGAGGCCCGTGCGACAACTGGTGGAACCCTCTCCAGCGGATACTCTCACCCATGATTCCAAGCCGGATCTCAACTACATGCGACTCATGAATAGTTCTCGGTGCTCGCCATCGGCCAGTGATCTAGTATGAGCTGCATTCTCCCACTCCTCCATGAAGCGGATGTGACCTAATAGCGTATCGATAACAGTGCGTGCGCTTCCCATAGGCGAGAGTGAATGGATGTATTCGAGTGTTTTCAGAACTGAGCTAGAGATAATCTCGAGAGCGTTGACATTAATACAAAGAGAACCAATCAGGCGACGCCACATAGCTGCATATCCGGGAAGAGAGAGATCTCCCCTCCTGGCCATCGAAAATAGTGAAGCGATGGGATATCTGTAAAGTGTTGCCACACCAGTCTCCAAGTCGGCTTCGAGCCGTCGAGTCGTAATCGCCCATGAGGGCGAGTCTCATTGATCCATCTTCGTCTCATTCTCCATTCAAAATTTGACTCCAGTTTCTATCCGTTGGAAATGACTGAGTTGAATGGAGTGTCACTGTTTCTACTATATTTTTGAGTATTATTTCAATCTCCAACGAATCTCTTCCTGGATTATTCGAGATCCAGAGAAGTTCAAGTCCCCCACAGGAAGACCCTAGGTCGAAGTGATCTATTACTTCAATCACTAAGAATTCTATTGGGTTCATGAAACAAGCGATCAACTCATTGGAGAGCAATCTTGAACCGATTGAAGCAGTGAAGGGAATTTCCCATCTGAGTGGTTGAAGACCTTCCGTGCTCAAGAATTACTTCGCCCAACGAAATCTGGTATCGTTGTGATTCTCGTAGCGGGGAGCGTCTGGAAACAGCCGTGCCGGAACGTTATACTTACCCCTCGAACTTACTCTTTTTCAAGACCGAATCCCGAGCTATTCGTCGAAAGACGAGTTTCGAAACTCAGTCAACAGTCGGGCTCAAACCCGACATAAAGGACCATCTTGAGCCCTCCTTGGACCTCCATGGGACCTCGTAGGATGGACTCTAGGTGCTGGAAGACCTCATAAGACGACGTGGGACCTCATGGGAACTCATGGTTAGCCCATGGGAGCCATGTGACCATTCTGGGACAATCCTGGGACCTCCTGGGACCTCCATGGGACCTCGTGGTATGAGGCTCTAGGTGCCAAGAGACCCCATAGGACGACGTGAGACCTCATGGGAACTCATGAAGAGGCCATGGGACCCATGGGAAACCCATGGGACCATCGTGGGACCTCCAGGCACCAACATCGGACCTCGTGATATGGAGACCCGGGAGGTCCTAGGATGGTCTCATGGCCTTCCCATGAGTTCCCATGAGGTCCCACGTCGTGCTATGAGGTCTCAGACCTAGAACCCCTTTCCACGAAGTCCCATGAGGATAACAGGAGGACCCGGGATGGTCCCATGGGTTTTTCATCGCCCTCATGGCCTTCCCTTGAGTTCTTATGAGGTACCATGTCGTCCTATGGAGTAAATCGGAACCTACAGTCCCATTCGACGAAGTCACATGCAGGTCCAAGGAGGTCCTAGAAGATCCCAGGGTGGTCCTGGGATAATTTCATGGCTCCCATGGGATAACCTCGTGTATCCATGAGGTCCCACGTCGTCCTATGAGGTCTCTTGGCACCTAGAGCCCCATTCCGAGAGGTCCCTTGCAGGTCCCAGGAGGTCCCAGGAGGTCCCAGGATGGTCCCAAGATGGTCCCATGGCTCCCATGGGCTTTTCGTGAATTTCCATGAGGTTTCACGTCTTCCTATGGGGTCCCTTGGCACCTGGAGCCCCATATCATGAGGTCCAATGGAGGTCTCAAGAGGTCCCAGATTGGTCTCAGGATGGTCCCATGGCTCCCATGGGCTCACCATGAGTTCCCATAAGGTCCAACGTCGTCCTCTGAGGTTTTTCGGCAAGTAGAGCCCCATTCCACGAGGTTCCATGGAGGTCCCAGGGGGTCCCAGGATGGTCCCATGGCCTCTCCATGAGTTCCCATGAGGTCCCGCGTCGTGCTTTGAGGTCTCCGCACCTAGAACCCCATTCCGCAACGTCCCATGGGGATTCGAAGAGGTCCCAGGATGGTCCCATAGGTTTTCCATCGGTCCCATGGCCTTCTCATGAGTTCCCATAAAGTCCCACTCCGTCCCATGAGGTCTCTCGGCACCCAGAGTCCCATTTCACGAGGTCCCAGGAGGTCGCAGGATGGTCCCAGGATAGTTCCATGGCTCCCATGGCCTTTTCCATGAGGTCCCATGAGGTCCCACGTCGTCCTACGAGGTCCCTTGGCACCTAGAGCCCCATATCACGAGGTCCCAGGAGGTCTCAAGATGGTCCTAGGATGGTCTCATGGCTCCCATGGGCTCACCATGAGTTTCCGTGAGGTCTCTTGTTGTCCTATGAGGTCTCTCGGCACCTAGAGCCTAATTCCACAAGGTCCCATAGAGATCCCATGAGGTGCCAGGATGGTCCCATGGGTTTCCCATGGGTCTCATGGGTTTTCCATGAGTTCCCATGAGGTCCTACGTCGTCACTCCAGGTCTCTCGGCACCTAGAGCCCCATGTGATAGCAGAGCCATCCGCATCAAAAATTTCTTCGCCTCTCACGGGGCACGAGAGAGCCGCTCATATCTCTCCCTCTTCCTTTCTCTCTGTCTATACCTCCTACTCCACCCGCTACGATGTCCTCGCATCTGGCGCATATCTCCCTCACCCTCCCTAACCAAGTGGTCAATGACATCTCTCCGTGTCCCATACACGCAAACGCTCTGAGTGCAACGACTAATATCCGTCACTCGCTCCGCGGCACTCGGGAACAATAAATCTTATCATGCGCCGCTCCTCTGGGTTCATTCCCATTCCGAAATTGCCCCGGACGAAAAAAAAGCCTGAGAAAGGAAATTAGAAATCGGAGCCGTGGACATTGTGACGTCTCGTCTTTTCGGTGCGCGCTTGGGACCGCAGACCGATTCTCAATTGTCGTACTCAATGAAGTCATAAGCTGCGCTCGCAGGAAAAAAGGGGCAGGTTGAACGAATTCGGAAAACCGCGATTCAGCATGTAACCCGCTGGGTTACATGAGTTACATAGCCTCATTTATTGTCACCGCGAGTGACATACTTCCATGCTTTATAACCGTGAGTTACATGGGTTACACACTTAAGTAGAACAATATTCAGGGCCTTTAAATACGAGCGTCAACATCAGCTCATTGATCAGTCTCAGTCAGTCTTGACTCCAGTTTGTTCGAGTGGTTTGAAGTCTATAATATCGGCTCACCCAAGTGTCTTACAGAAGCACGACAAAGTGAGGGCTCGAGGAATAGTGACCGCGAGCTTCGAATGTATCCCGTCGAAGGGAAAGGCCGACGTAACCCGACCCAGCTGCTACGAGCCAGCGTTTATTAGCTCCAAGATTCGTCCGACCTGCTCTCCACAATCTGCGCCTCGAAGGGCCTGTTGTTCACCAGAACTTCGGGTAGTTTGAGAACACCAGAATTGTAAGTTAAAATCCATTCGTATTCTTGCGATTGCAGAATTATAGATTCAAATCATTCGTAAGAGACTTAATGACCAGCAACTTCAAACATCGAATTCTATTCTACGTGCGTTCCAAAAATATACTAGCTCCGGATTCACAAACCATTATATCATCCCCTGAATAAATTGTATCATTTCTATTGATTAAATTTCGGACTCATTATCTCTCTGTGAATGCATGCATATTTGATCATTTCAAATTTATCTATTTTCCCTTTGAATAATTTATGAATATCTGATTTAATAAATCTCATCAGCTTTAATTTAAAAGAATATTTTCATCCATTCAATCATTCAAATCTCAAGAGTGAATACCAATTCTTGAATATTAAATCGAATTTCATATCAAGGTCTATGCCATATACTATATATACATATCTAACATCAAGAAGTGAATGCTGAATCTTGTACTTATAAGAGAAAAGGTAAGCGCAACTGAGCAGCCCGCTCCTCAGATATATCTGTTCAACCGAACCCCTCTGGTTTGGACATATTATTTTGGCATCCCTTGTAGGGAACAGTCAAGAGTTGCACTCACTATCCTCATGCTCTCGCGTTTGCAGAACAACGCATGATTATCTGATCAGACCTTTGCATTCTACAAGACGTTGAAGCCGCTCATAATTAAGGCTATCAGGCGCTATATCCAATCCGAGCATTCAATATGTCATTCTTAGCGGGATTAAACGAAACAATTGTGACGTGGTGAATGGATTACCAGTCCAAACTATTTATATTATATCGGACTCCGGCCGTAAACGCAGATCTCGCGCGCGAACGGCGATACGTCTCGTAC
>JAPYYZ010008290.1:0-10668 GCA_030522705.1 Eretmocerus eremicus
GCAGATGCAGAGTTGGCGAAGACAAACTCGTTTTTCATCGCCCAATATCGAAAGTTAGAGGCTTTATCAAGATGTATAAATCTGTTGTAAATTTATTAATTAATTGTATACAAATAAATGCATCAAACGCCATAAATGAAGTTGATAAAAATATAAAAATCGCGCCTAAATTGGCAGCTGCTGCGCGAATGGCATCTTCTTTATCACGAATTGAACGGATGATTGATTCATTAACTCCATATGTCCTTGCAAGGTTACCAACTTTTTCTCCTTTCTGCAGAAGATCTCATATTTTCAGTTTGGTAGCAATATCCATCATTTTTTCGCCCTTTTCTTCACGCCCTTCTTTAAAGGAGAATTTTTTTTGTTGGAGCCATATTTACAAAGTAAAAAGTCGTAAGAAAATACTATAAACCAGAGTAAAAAATAATCCAAATAGGAGTATCTCCTCCCAACCTCAAAACACCAGTACACCAAAACATCAACAGTCTGAAGGGTTAGCCACAAATATACAGGATAGTACATTGGATACATGTACTCTACATGTACATGAAAATTTTTCCAAGAAAATATTTCACCGACCGTCATTGAACCGCGAATAAGCGAGGCTAGATCCCGCGAATACCGTCCCACTTGACTTCGTTCCACCTTCTTTGGATATCCGGATTCCAAATTCCAATCATGGGGACTAAATGTGGGCAACGCACCTGTATTAGTAACGAGACATCAACGCAACCCTTGTATTAATTTAGCTCCCTTTCCCAGCATTCATACTGCAATCTCACCCGATGATTTTCGATATACCTCGAGTATCAAGTATTCGGGAGTGACTATTGGTTGATCTTACTAATCAATCGTACTCTAAAAAGTCAACGACAAGTACATGACAACATTGTTTGAACTTTCCTATTTAGAGTCTAGATCCTTCATTCAACCTATTGTCTGATTTCGCAGCTGATTTTGCAAGGCTCCAGTAAAACAACATTTTTCCATTAGTCATTCCATTCAATCAAAATAAGCTTGATCAACCATTTCTGAAAGCCACTCCATTTTGGATTTGGAATGCCAGATTCACAACACACCTTAGATTTCAATCTCTGCTTCTGTCCACACCTTCTTTCAGATTTGAATTATATCATTTTTACATATTCTTTAGTTAAAACAGACCCACACTCTTGTTGAGTTCAAATTCTGGTAATATCCGAATCCAGTTACCACAAGAAACTTCATTTCAGCTTGAATCGAGAAGAATTCATTTGAGATCGATTCCCCAGCATATCCTGAGGATGAATATAATGGTTGCTCGAGTATCACGGACTGCACCGCAAGTCTCGTTGGACAAGAGCAAACGAACTCAAATATTTAAGAAAAGGATTTTGATGCTTTGCATGCTCATCAAGTCCGCGAATTCAACCTTCAATCATTCCGGGAGAATATTGTCACTCCTTGAGCGTGAATGTTTTAATTTGATGCTAACGTAATCCAATCTCACACCTTCACACCCTGGACACTCACTCCTTCCGTTTTCGAAGTCTATCAGCCCTCCTGAGAGGTTGTTTCGGAAGTCTTCAGATTGATATAATAAAATTAATTGCACTTCACTTGAATTGAACCTCGTTCCAAGAGTCTGTCAGCAGCCTGTACATCGGAGAATATCAGCCACACATTCTGAATGCTAATGAATTCAATTTCAAATTTGGACGTTGCACTCTGTCTCGCTAGTCACATGGTCAACTCATCGTCCGTTGAATCTTTCCACCTATCGCTTTGTTAGGTCCACAGAGCTTAGGTTCTTGTCTGCCTGATTCTACTTGGGCCTTCGAACACCAAATAAATATAGACAGTTCCAGAGAGAATCTCACCCGTGTACTGGAGTTACTGAAAATATTTTTCCTCCTTCAAACATACTAAATTTCTGCGATTGCACTCCCTCGCTTTTAGTTGTACTACCTCCATTGTTTTCACTTCCATACAATCATTTTATTAACCGAATGATCATCACACCGTCGGAGATAGAGTCCATTTCAGAACCCTTTGGGATTCCGCGTTCTACTCGTCGAACAAATATGGCTTATGAGTGATCTGATAGTTAGTTGTGAGTAGCACCCTGTTCTTCATATGAACCTTTGATGCAATTAATTTCCCAGTGCAGTGCCTATAATGAGGCAGCTGGCCTTGGCAGAATCCGTGCCATGACACCACTGAGGCATCGATTTGAGGTATGAAATATCACACTCTAGATATCCAACATAGCACATTCTAGGCACGCATAAGTAATTTAGTAAATTCACCCTTGAATTACATTTTTATACCTTCAATCTCAACACCCATTCCTTCATTATATATGAGTTATCCAAGAAGCCTCTAACAGAAGTGCTCTATCCATTCCACCAATCTTTCTGCAACCGTATTGCATGATTATCACACCATTTTGTTACGAAGCTCTCAATTTGCAGAAACGAATTCCCTCACCTTCGTTGTTAGAATCATACAATCACACCATGATATTACAATCTTCAAAAGAGAGGGGGAGTAACTTCCAATCTCTGTATTTTCCGAAAATCTGTCTCGATTTCACAAGAAAATTCTTGTATATACTTAAAAGAAGTTAACAAGTGTGAGCGACATTCTTTGGGAATTCATACAAATCTTTGGGATCCACACCATTCAAGCAATCTTCACAGATTGTCAGACACGCAAAATTGATACGAGCCGATGGAACAATTTTCACCCTTCGTTCACGCCATATTTGCAAATGCTTTGAATCGTTCGTGTTTTAAGAACAATAACACTTTGTATCAAATTGCTTCGTCATCTGTTTCAGGGAAGCGTCGTGTTAGAAATCACTAGTCATTACAACTGAAATTCCCCAATTGGCTGATTAGATGAACAAGAAGATGCATCATTCACAGAGCTTAGCTCAGGAGTTTTCTCTTTGAGACATTTGAGCTCATCATTCAAATAAACACCCTTCTACGATTCTCTATCAATCCTTCATCTGTCTTTCTATTCCTTTATCGCTCATCGTGAACAGTTTGTTGGAATTACGAAGCGTACAGTCAAGTCATCTATCTCAAGTTAGAATTTTCGAAGTCGAGCCTTCGAATCATAATTAGGACAAATTGCAAGTACTTAGGCATAGCTCGTTCAATTATTTGGACCTCTAGAGGATTCATGAGGAATTGACACTCTTCCGGTCCACTCGGGAACCCCATCGTTATTTATCTATTCACACCTTATGATGAGATGAGAGCTTAGCGTCTCATAGAGATGACGTTGCTCACAGTGAGTTCCTGTTACATGATTTCCCATTCAGATGATACCGACTTCGAACAGCTCTCTCGACCTCAATGTTCAACAGATTCTCTTGAATCTAAACTTCTGTTATTAGCAGATCGATTAATGATCGACTGGTAGGGTGAACTCCTAGTTGCATACCACATATTTCACACCCAAGTTTCAACCTTCACCCACTTATCCATCTCACCTTTACAGATTTCACCCTTTCAATAAACAGGCATCACTTGAGAAGTGGCCATTTAACAAATTGAACTCGTATCAGGCTTTTACAGAAGCAGATTCCACGTTCTGCACTTCATGGCTCTCCATACTATAGCTATTCAATTCAAGCATAGTATAATCACAGCGAACCGTTTTACCAGCCTGTCGAATTGATTCAAAGCTCGAGTCTCACTGATCGCACCGCGAGCCACGCTCGACAAGAGCGGGTCAAGTCAGTTCGATCCGCACGGCGAGACCTCCTTGAAATCACCAAACCGAGCTATAACCTCCCGAATGCACCGCGATCCAGGTGTCACAGCACGGGGAATATTGAGTCTAAATGCCACGGTTCATTTGAGAATCAGAATCTCGGATCCATGAATTCAGTCGCATTTTGGATTGAAAATTGGAAAATATTCGATCTAGAAGATATAGGTTTCTCACAAATTTTGCACCCACTCCACCTGTGGGCACCCACATTTTCGTTCCATTCCTGCCTCCGTCACCCATACACACCGTCAATAGTGCACCCTGACACCCGCACACACCTTTGTCTATTCACAATGACACCCATACACACCATCACTCAAGCACACCACCACCCGTAGTTGACGTCAACTTCACCCGCTCACCCGCAATTGTAAATTACGAATTCTTCAAATTCCCGGGCAGTCAGTATTGCTTGTGACCTTTGAGGTTTACTTTATCATTTATATCAATTCTGGAAGCGACTTGAATTCAATTGCAATTTCTCATCAGTCAAGATTATATTTCACTAATCCATTTTGTAGCAAAGAAAGAAAACTTCGATTCAATGAATTCTTACTAGTATTGGTAAAATTACAATGATGATTCAATTCAATTCAAGACATCATGGACACACTTTCATCTGTAATTCACTGCGACATCGTGTATTCCACGGTAGTCTGTATTATCGGCCCACTATAACCATCGAGCTCAAATCACCGCGATTGAACGAAATTCCGCCTAGGAATCTCTGAGATCTTAATTCACACCCATACCTGCAGATTAGAAATATTACCATTGGCACACCTTCATCCATACAGCGAAACTCGGAACCCATGAATCTAGATTTGATCGATCATATAGGCTGTGTAGTCGTTTTCACGAATGTCTAGCACGCCGAGAAGGCGGACGTTTCACACCGTTACATGCATGTATTCAAGTAATACTTCCACCCGTCATCGTCCAAATTCCACTTCTTTCGTCACGATTTGGGCACACCGTAAGCACACCTGTAGGTTAGCTCCGCAAGCTACGTGTGCCCAGCCGACAAGCCAAGCGACGCCTCTCAGCCTGTCAGCTAGAACGCACGAGTTCAGATTAAATCATGCAAGGGGCCCTTCCCCTGCGAATCGGCAACGCGCTATCACTCGGCGGCAGCACACCTCGGAAAAATGCCTCGCTCTGAGCTCCGCGCGGCGTCGTCGATGAATTCCAAGAACTCATTCCAATACATTGGAATCGAGACACCCATGTCGCACTCTCTACTTTGATCGTTGCGATCTCGAGCTCGCGCGCTCATCACATGTGCAATGCCATACAGCGCACCCATCAGTATATTACTCAAATTCGAGCTTATCGGTCAACAATAGTGCCTCGAAAGCATCTCGTCTTTTCATGTTGAGCGCGCACTCTACCACACACCGTTTCGCGCGAGCTCTAACACTATCATATCTTTACCACTGTGCTCACTCATAGAGCGATAACGAAACGACACTATACGTTTGCGAACGTTGAGCCAAACGCCGCTCCGGAGATGATATTACAGCCCGGGCGTGGCCTAGAGCGACCGCGGGGTTAGCGAACACACCTTATTCCTCGCGAGCTCGGAGCATCTCGCGACAACAAACGGCAAAGATGGCCGTGTTCCAATACGGCTCGCGCACTTCCGCGAGCCGCAGAGCACTTCGTTTTCGGCACGTTTTGACCTGCTCGCTCCGGGCCGCGCACACCCTTCCTACACCCGCACTTTTCACTCACTGTTACTCACGTTCATCGTCCTGGCTCGACACTCCTTACCCGATTCTGCTGTCTCTCGCAGCTACACTCCAAATTCCTCGTTTGATGCAGCTACCGGCACAAGGTGCAGCCCGACTCCAAAATGGCCGATCGAGATGTGTCTTACTTGTGCGTGGTTGAAGCGTGCTGGCCCATAACCTGAAGGGTTATTGGGGCGCAGCGAATGATGGAAATGAGCTAAGATAGAAGAAAGGTTCATTAAAGGAACCACCGTTCACTCAATCACGCCATGATGCACACTCCGGCACACAAGATGCTCGTGAGAGCGGCAGCACGTCTACAGAGTATGAGAGTTGCGTTAGCAGTGAGCCCCGCGAGCGGAGCGAGCGGGCGCGAGGTGAGATGGCGGAGTGGGGCGATTCGCTATAGATATTCCAACAGGGAATGAATTCCACCTCGCTGAATTTCCGGTCTCGGGGCTTTGTTAGCTCGTGGGTTTGTAGCCTGTCTAAGATTTGGGAATAACTCCCCTCTTCCGAGAATTCCGGTCTCGTGGTGTTGTTAATCTGCGGATCGATAACCTTCCTGAAGTATGGGCGTAATCCTCATTCTCCCAAAATTCGGGCCTCGAGATCACGGTACTTGACGGATTGATAACCTGTCTCGGAATCTGGGCATAGTTTCCACATTACTAGAGTTTGGGTCGCGGTGATTTGTTAACTCGTGGATTCATAGCCTGTCTGAAGTTCGGAATCAATTCTCAAAAATTTCAGGTCAAAGTTTGTTAGCCTGCGACTTTTCATATTGCCTCGTATGTGAATTTTCAAAGGTTCCGATCTGGAGGGATTGCAATCCCAGGAGAAATCAAGGAATCCCGCGACCCTATCACTCGATGCTTCCCGTACTGATCAATAACTCAGATAAACGTCACTTTAGCGAAAATTATATGGAGTCTCCCAAATGATTCATCAAATTTGACTGGATTGGAAGGAAAAAAGAAAAACGAATTAATATGATTCGGAATTTGACTAGAAACTGTAAATCGTTCACAAGTTCTGAAACTATCATCGTCCCCCGAGTTATAAGAGAGTTCTGCGTGGCTGTCAGAAATTCTAGTCGATTCAATGAAAAATATGCTCACCACCACGCAGAACAAGGACCTCGGTTACATATACAAGCCGTAGGCTGCATCTAATGCACCCACTGCATTGACTTCGGCGTGGAATGCGCACTCGCGGGACTGCGCGGAGCGCGGTATGGGACCCGTCGCGGGTGAACTTTTGCCCTCACTGATCTCATTCATTGATCTCAATGTGTTCTTCTCTCACCTGGTTTCGCTAATCCCGGTGGATTCCGCATTGTTTTCGTATCGTTCCTGGACGACCACTGCCGGTCATTTTTGGTTTTTTGCGGGATCTGAACAAAGCGCCCCCTCGGTTCTCATACACCATCTCGATCAGAATCCATCCATAAACAATAACAGTCAAATCATTCCTGGATGTCACCCAGACAACGTTTGATGATATTTTGGGATTATTACGGGATATCTGGCGATTAGGGGATATGCCAATAGACCGAAAACATCATCCCCTTTGAGAAAAAAATTGACTCTTGAAATAAATTCTTTGAGAATCTCCCTAGGTGATTTGAGAATACTCTCAGATCTCATACCTAGGTGAGAGACCCTTCTGGAATCCTGATCCTCCTGGTATTCTATAACTTCAAAATTTGATGTACCTGTACACAGGGGTAACTCCTGAACACAAACGGAATCTCCTGCTATGTCAAGTCCACAAACCGATTTTTTTTGTATTTTATGTTAGAAGAAAGAAGAATTAAGGAGCTGTCTAGAAGGGACAAGACTTCTACAATCGTTGTATTCATCTAGAGGCCACATCTGACTTTCAAATCATCTCTAATTGATCTGAAAAAGCTCAGTTTCGACACTATCGGGATTACTGGGTTGATATGTAATAGTCTAGGTCCTTGATTTGTACAATAGTTTTCCCCGATAGTTTTCTCCATTTCCCGCAGGGTCGATTCGGCTCCAAGTATCACATAGGAGTCATTCCTCCAGATTTTTTCATCACTTATAGTGTGGGTGAACTAGTTTGAGATATTTACATACATACAGCACGTAAGTAGAGATACATTCAGTCGAATAGGTAGCTCTGGTGACAATATCTTTTCTCATCCTCTCCGGAATCTCTGTTCACTTGGTGCAGGTCTCAGAAAGAACCATAAATCCACATGACGTCCATCTCATCTTGTTCTCTCTATTCTCATACGCTATGAGGATTGGGTGGTTGAGTTTTTCGAATTGAAGCGAGGAAGAATTTTGAGACCATGAAGAATATTAAATTGATGCATTGAAAAAATCCAGAAGTTCGTCACGAAAGATCATTCTTCCATGATAAACTTCTGGTATTTACGGGGCAAATCACATGAATTTCCTATGCGACGTTTTCGAGCGGTAAGAACCTAATTTTGAGCGATCTGCAGTGGCACTTGATTCTCACAAATGAATAACAACGGAGTCATAATCCACGTACTTCTTTCTAAGCTTCCTAACGGCAAGGTCTATTTTGCAGAAGTTGGGCAACTCAACCTCCAGAATGAAAGACCAGATATCGGAAGTGTTACATCTCGAAATTATACTTAATCTCTCTTTTCAAAAGCTGAGATTGGAAGATCATGAAATTCCTCGTCGATGTAGCAGGTAGAAAAATGGCCAGAGTGTTGATTAGGAGGAAATATGAGTCTAGCGAAAAATAGCAAGAGATTGAACGTGTGCAGAATCATTTGAATATCCAAAGTTCAGGTCGAGGATGTGAATCTGTGAAACCCGTCAAGTCCAATAATCCCAATTCAAACAGATCCTGATTCGACCTATGCCCCGCATCATGCATCTCTGTGACCAGGGAAGTGTTGGAGGGGGGGGGGGGGTCAGAGAAAAAATTCCATGAGAATATTCCTGCGATTGTAACCAACATACAGCATGATGAGAATAAGGAATAGAGAATTCATCAATCACAATCATATTGTGTCAAACATTCATGATTACTCGTCCTCAGGAAATCAATGATCCGGCTAGAAATGATGAAAACGCATGTATCGATCCGGAAACCTTACAAGCTCTATGGGACCTTGGAGCATTCAGTATACAAGTACCTCAAGAATTTGGAGGTTTGGGTCTCAATAATACTCAGTACGCTAGATTAGTTGAGATAGTCGGACAGTATGATTTAGGAGTAGCTATAACACTTGGTGCTCATCAGAGTATAGGATTCAAGGTAATTATCTTTATCTGATACGGCGGATGGTACAAATCTGTCATTGTCTGCGGATGATCTGAGATAGAGGATGATCAAATCATGCAACGCTTCTCCGCCCTTCCAGTATGCATGTGACCTGTGATAGAAAACTTTATTGGATCGGCCACAATTACAGTACATGCGCTACGACTATTTTGCTTCACTTAGGTTTCCCTGGTAGGGATTCGTTAGTTCGTGGCCATGAGTGGAGTTCAGTTCTCAGTACACTGAATCGTGAGATGTAAATCGTATAACTTTTCATCTCCCCACATTTCTGATAGGGACCCTCGTGGGTGTCATGTGGGAGCGTTGCGCGAGCTGCGCGCCTCTTCCCCGTGCCGGGACGATTCACTGGTGACGATTCCACAAGTCACGTGATGCATGTGCGCTGCTCACCGGTCGTCGCTGGTGCGCCATTAGCACTTGAACAGGATTCCGCTCTCTCCCTTTTGATGCTATTTCACCACATCGTGAGCCGTCATCGACCACTCGCTCATCGAGGAACCGCTTGGAGTAACCAAGCTACCCAAACCAACTCCCGACTGAGAACAGGCAGGCGCATCGACAGCTGTCGTGGCGGCCATATATTTTGGTAGAAAACCGCCGCCACCAGCGCGAAAAATTTTGAGTATAGGAGAATATGCTTCATCAATCCAGCAATGATTGATGAGTCTTGGGGATATCATGCATTGACATCTTTATTTGTCATGGATAAGATCTCCTAATTCATTGACAAGATTTCCATTCATTCAGTTGATTGACGGAATTTTCGATGAACGAATATTCTGAAAGATGATTGATTTCCTAAATTGATGATTTCGAATATAAATATGGATGCAATATTGGTTATTCCGGAGCATTCCAAGAAATGCCATCATCAGGGAGGTCGAGAGTAGAAGCAGAAAAAACTCCTCTCGGTGATCCTATGTAGCAACAGAACGAAGAATTTCTTCGAATTTTCATCGGGTCCCTATTATGCCCAAAAGTCAAAAAAGGCTCATTTATGGTCTCTTTTCAGCCTATCCTAGGAATTCATAACTCAGACCCAAGTTGACCCTTTGGAACGCACTTGAGCGCATTTTTCCCTCAAAACGTGTACTTTCGAGAAAAAAATATTTCAGAGAGAATCTCGGAATCGGATCTTGCGCGGTGTGCGTGAATCCGACCAGTCAATGCATTCCAGTTAAGTAGAACCTCTCCCACGTCTGACCAGTAACCTCATTTGGGACGGGTATATCCCACACAAAGGAAAATTCTGTGAGAACCAATTTTCGATGAAACCAGCAGGAATTCAGGTTTTATATCTCGTTGTGCCGAAACATCCAGAATTTGCGCACGAATGGATTAGTGAACGTATACTGCAACCCCCCCATCACCTTTGAATGTTCTATCATGCCGTAAAAGGTTGAAGTCATGAATGGTGTAATGAGTAGATGACATGTTGTGTTAGGGGCACGACTCACTGACAAGGAGAGGTCACACCCTCCGGAGGAGGGATTTGGCTGAAAATTTATACGTACCTTCTACTCCATGAAACTAGAACATCCCCAGAGTTATAGACCCTAACGCTCCAGTATATTTGATTGGCAGCAATATAAAGTTTCAATAAAATCAAAAGGCGCGGCAGCGCCTCGCTGGCGAGTATTAAAAAAGAAAACTCCGATGAGAACGACCTATGTAGAGCGCAAGGCGGCCGTGCTTTATATACGCCGAATTGGGCCGTTTTAACCTCGATCTTTTTTCGCATTTCTCGAAGCAATGTTAAATTTCAGTCTTTCACGGGTGATGATTCGACTATGTTTGAGGGGATCGAGTTTTCACATGATCGTACACGACACGACCTTTTGTGGTGTTAACGAAGTTCATCAAG
>JAPYYZ010008292.1:8117-19804 GCA_030522705.1 Eretmocerus eremicus
AGAGATTCTCCTCTCATAATGAGCTATCAGTACGAATTTTTTCAGATTTTTCTATTGTTCTGTTTTTGTGATATTTAAGGCAGAAGCTGAAATCCCTATATCTTCCCCGTAAAAATTGTCAAAATTTGGAGGATTAATATCTCGGAATCTAGGTTGAAGACCCTCCTGAAATTTTGACATGTTTTTCAAACTGATGAGATCTTTCAGTATACAAAGTTTCAGGGATAGGAAAAATACCGCCTAAACCGCCTTAAGAGGTAGACTCTGTGGGGAAATTTTTCTGTCTACTTTACGGTGTTTCCTAGCATGGAAAATTCTTCATATATATCCTCGATACGTTCCTCATTACAAAAAGCGGAAGCTTGTAAGGTTCTAAAAATGGACTTAGTTCACTATGATCCTGAACATCTCAGATAATATTACCCGATGGTCCGCGCGTGATCACGAAAATCATTTCATACACATGCATGCGCGTATCACCATGCAATATCCATCAAAATACTTGCTTCTATGTACTGGGAAATAACCATTAAATAAATATCCAAAGAACATTTTTCAGTACTTACAAGGAGAGGACCGGAGTCCAGGTCACCAATTTTTACCAAAACTTTTTTACAGACTTGCGGACTACTTAAAATGTAAAGAACCCATGTACAACTGTTAAACCGCTGTTTTGGCTGGCGGTACAGAGACAAACTTCAGCATATTGCCCACAGGGTCTCGTGTTTAAAGGTTACATGTGTAGAAGTATCTGCAGTATTAAAATCGCTGATTGTATCTCCGGGCAGAAAACCCATTTGGCAGAGGTAATCTGCATGGATTCTTCATATTTCAGGTGGTACGAGTCTGTAAAGGACCTGTAGGGGGCCTTGTCTTTGTTAGACAAAAGTATCCTGAGCACTAAAATAAAAAGCAAATTCGAGAAACACGCGTACCTTTAGGACGTAAATCGACTGTTGAATCGACTCGTTCTACCAAAAGTTAGTTCTATTTTCTGGGAGTTTTCTGAGTCAGATCCTCAGTTGATGTGGCTGAATGGATTGGACACTTTTTGATAGGAGTTTCAAGATAAATATATAAGGTATTACGAGATTGAGTAAAAGACCAATATCTCATGGGGACAAAATAATCGTTGTTCACGGAAAAAATTCAAAATAGTGCAATTCCCGTAATACTCCTTAGGAATGCAAGATCTCACGGAATTGAATATATTCCCTGCATCAGTCGACTGATGGTACTGTGCTCAATAAATTGGCATAGAATGGGATTTCAGAAGTCTGTGAAAAAAATGTCGAAGATATTACAATGAGGAATCAAATGAGCTAATAAATACAATAACATTGGCTGAATTCACTTCTTTGATGCACGCGTTACCAAGTTCGAAGAATCGGAAGAAATTGTTTCAAAAGTAGCAAAGAATAATGTTTGGGTCTTGGTACCGCTAAAAATGTTATGGATATGGATTTTCTGACAACAAAATTAAAAATATGTGGTCGGCAATGTTGGACTCGGGTGCAATGAGAGCCAAAAGCGTTTACGGTACCAAAAGGCTCAAGTTCTCAAGTTATTTTCAAGAATTATCAATGAATCTATTCTTGTCATCCACATAACATTCAACCCTTCGGCGACTAGTGTTACATAATTGTACAGTAAACTTCTTTAAGAAAATTAGAATGACTTTCAATTAACATAACGAAAAATTCTGAAAAAAATTCTAAAAAATATGACGACTTATAAGGATCACACTCTTCCCTGATTATTGTACTTTTGTGTTAATCTCTATGGCCATTTTCTGTTTTGACAAGAAAAACTCCCTTTCATGCGTCAGAACAATTCGGGTTAAGAATAAAGAGGTGCATGCACCATACAGACAGAAAGAGATAATTAAAAAAAATTGTCTATACCCCATTCATGGAATACATCTCAAAAATTGAGATAGTCTCGTCCTTACTGTGATCATGAAAAATAGGTGGAATACACGTAGGGCAAAACCCAAAAGATGCCCCGACCAGGTATAGATTTTTTCAACACGCAGCGACGATCGAAAGAAACATGAATTACAAAGTTCCGGAACCAAAACATCTGTAATTTCGTACTGTCTGTGCTCTTCCTGTGAGCCATCTAAGAAAGCAATTCCATTGAGAATTAAGAGCTCAGCAATGCGTGCACTACTGTTACGTTTTTATTTTGGAGTTTTTCGTAAACTGATAAGATAGTAGTAAGGTGATAGCGTGTCTCATGCGCAGGCGTTGTATTTACCTATGACTGAAACGAAAATTCCTCAGATAACTTATGGCTGCGTGATCACCGTTGATCGATTGATATTACCTGCATCTAATGGTTCCGTCGTGTGAAATATTTTAAATTTCTACATTAATTGATTCGCTTGCACTCAACGAAATTTTTCGACTTGACTGACTTGTTTTAAAACGACGGGTATGAGATTATCGAGTACACTCGATTCAATGACTTTATCAGTCGTATCGTGAGTAAGAGAGAAAAAACACTTCTTGAATGATATATCAACTGATGCTTCGAGCTTGATCAATTTATGTGCAAATGCGTAGTAAATATTTCCAAACGTATTCGTCGAAATCACTCCAGCCAACCGATGATAACAAAAGGTGATAAAGCGAACGCGATTCATGATTAAAAGAAATTGATCCACGGTGAGCTGCGGTGAAACAAATATTTTGAAAACCAAACGACCTCTCAAGACATGTTATGATGCTCCAAAATAATCGAGGATGAATGCTTCGGTGGGGAAGGGTCCGTAAGGCCTTTCACGACGTAATGATTGAAATCTAGGATTCATTGGTCAATGGGCAACCTGGGATAGTTATACAATCTATCTCGCAAAGCCAATTTCTCAAGCTCTTCGCGTTTGATGGTAAGATTCTAACCAGTACATACGCGTCTATCAATCTTTTAAGCCAAATTCTCTTTTCACGTGTCTATCAAAAGATAAATTGTTAATTTACGTTTTTATTTACACGCTTGCAGTTGGATTTGAGCTCAAGTACCCAATAATATCATGAGAGCTTAAGAATGAAAGATATGTTTCCATTAGTAAATATGGATATCACTGGTAGAATGCGTTTGTTTTGTAAAGGCCGATGAGAAATTATCGTAAACGATTCCCTTGATTTGCGGGCGCGGGGAATATTTGCGAGAACGTGATGACAAAAACAGCTCTTTCCTGAACTGAAATCGTCATTGGAATAATCAGGATTGAGATTCCCTAGTCGATGAAACTTATGCACAGCTCAAAACTGTGCTTTTAAAAAGAGGCATCTCCTCGCCTCTATAAAACGAAACACAAGACCTTCGGAAACCATTCATTTTGTAATATTAATAACTGATACTTTTATTCGATGATTATGAAAAATGAAGCTCGGTGGTCATATTCTCAATGTACGTTTCAATCCGAGCATCATTATTTGGATAATAAATAATGTCCGCATGATCGGCTTACAAGAGTTCATCGCGTGCAACTGATTGCGAGTTGAATGCATAGTTCTCCTCGTATCAAATTCACGTAAGTTACAAATGCGACGAATGTATTCGAAGTGTACGGTACAGGATGTAAGAGGCTCGTTTTTTCCTCATAACATTGTACCAGGGAGAACATCTTTAGGAATCGGCATTTAAATAATTGACGTCATGTACGTACGAAAGTATATTTTAATTTCAGTAACTTATTTTTCGAATAAAATTTGGTGAAAAGGTTTGATCATCATTTTGCATCATCGTCAATTTTTGAATGATTCACATCCTTTTGAGTCATCAATCAATTTGATTAGGTCTCGGAATATCATTAAAATGATTCAATATTACACGAGTGGAACGTCAAGCATGAATAGTCTACATATACAATGAACATTCCTGATACTGCAAAGACGAGATAAGAACAAGTAATGATTGCGATAAGAATGTGACGGCATTACCGAATTGACGCAATGACTGAAAACTGGTAAAGCTCAACAGTTCCTCCCCACAACACCATGGATGACTGATTTGAAATGAGAGTTGACATCACCCGTTATCGGCCACTACTAAAATCGATCCATCCACACATTTGAGCCCTACTCATCGAACTACCTCATCAAGACAACGCTTTTCAAGCAATAAATCAATTCTTGACTGAGAACACCAATTTTAATAATGAGGGGTAAGAAGGAGGGAAAAGAGAGGTACAAAAGTAGGTGAAAGGAGTTTCCCTATTGACAATCATATGTAGAGGCATGGGTAATCATACCTCGACGGTGGATAATGCACACCTGTTGATGGTAAAATTGGAAGAAGGTAGAGATAGTCCCCCAAAAATATACCTTCATCGAAATTTTAATTGACTTATCGACGGAGCTCAAAAAACTGTCCTTGTGGTGATTTTTGGTCGATTCAAAAAGATGAGATAAAAAAAATGGAAATATGGATTCCAAAAGTATGAGCCAGAGAAGATGTTGTAATCTTTATTCAAAACGGCGCAAAAGATCAGTCTTGGTCCGAACTTCTTAGATTCGTAGATGATGAATAGATGAAACATGAGAGACAAAGTTGAATGTGGCTCTGTGCAGCTTGATCAATGAAGCACAAAGAAATGAAGCGAAGAATAATCCTGAAAGATCTTTTGATGATGGAATAAAGAAATAATCTAGATATGCCATGAGACACGGATCCATTTCAAGATTTGCCATGGAACAATCAATGAAAAGTAAAAGTTTACACGAAGAATTTTTGACAGGTTGTCGTGGATGAATTGGAAAAATTGACTGACATTCTTGTTTTTTTAAACTCTATACGAATCTCGAATTAATGCATATTTGAAGATTCATAACTCGACAGTATATGGGGGATATCAACATTAATGGCACTCGAGACGGCTTGGAATCCCGAGTAGATGGTTCCGAGAAAATGCAAAGTTTTTGCTGGAGACATAACTTCCTGTTAGAGTTTCACGAGGAAAAAGAGTTATCAAACATTCAAACGTGCACAAGAATGGTACATACCACCTGAAATAAATAATGGTGATTCAATCCGAGGAATTGAATCAAGAGTATGAGTATCATACGCTGTCTCGAAATACTTTGTCTCCGAGGGGACAAAATTAACGAACTTGATGCACAGATCTCGGGATCAAAATTCCTTAGAGACGAGGGGAAACCTTCAAAACACCCAAATTTTAGGATGACTATAATCCATTCCATCTTATGAAAAAAAAAAAAAAAAAAAAAAGACACACTTTTTGAAGATATCAACTTCGCTTTGTAAAAAGATGTAAAATGGGAAATTTCTCATCAGACCAAAAGTTGTTCCAATGAGTGGTTCCAACGCTTTTGCTTCCCATATATTGTGAAACTGAATGTAAATACAGCATCAAAAGGTTTTTCAAGAATCTTTCGAGAGAACGTTGCCCTTACGGTATGCTACTTACCACCATGGAACATGCTTCAAAAATCTTGCAAGTGGCCCGTCCTCCGGATCTCTATTTGATTACCTTTTAAATTAAAATTCTCACCAATAGTAACTTTGATATGTCGATCTAGTCTCACGATGTAACTCTAAGGAGGAAACTATAAAAAAAAATGATACACTAGTAACGAAAGATGTATCTCGGTGTAATACCCGAAAAAAACCAATAGACACAGATTTGTTTCATATCGTTCTTCGGTTGACACCACTCCATGAAACTTTACGATAAATTATAATCACATATAGCAGTCATTAAGTACAATGCTCATGAAGTAGGATGTCGTTAAAGACAAAATTGCTGCGAAAAAATTCAAGATAAAAATTCATCGAGAGACACTAAAGACAATGCTGATTGCATTGACCAGTAGTTGACTGAAATGTTTCAAAATAAATATTCCACGTCCGTTATTCGTGTTTTGAGTAGTATTCAACAAAATCACTATGAACCATCTCCATTTTTTCATTAGAAATTTTTTCAGAAATATTTCCACATGAACGAAAATCATATTCGGAAGATAGATGTCTAAGATTGTAGTAATTCGAACGAGTAAGGATGAATAAGTAGTTGCGTAAATATCTTCAAACTATGTGAAAGCTATACCAGCGATAAGACACCCACTGCCTCCATTCATGAGCGATAACGCTTTGAATAAAAAGAGTTCCTTGGTTTAGGGAAACTTATTAGTCAGTGGACAGTCGAGCGCGTAGCTACAATCATTTTGCTCATCTTGAGGAGTTATTCCGCACTTGAAAAGAGTAGAGGAGGAGCGCAAACATTTGTGTCATTGCAGAGACGATTGTGTGAAGATTTAGTGACTTGTGTTTTTGTGATTCTGAGATCATTCCTATAGTGGTCGGCTGGATTTCACAATGTTACCCAAAATACTGATATTTATGGTAAGCACGGATCAACATTAACCATTAGTGAAAAATGACCATCATATTGTATATCAAAGATAGATTAAGATTAAGAATCTTTAAGTTGGAGCGCGAATAATATTAATTATCAAATCGCAGACTCGATCGCTGTCTCACCTAGCAAGAGATTCCATACTGAACTAGTATGAAATGTGTCCAAAGCTTTTCTAAATTCAGTGGAATCTTCTTATTCCCAATTAGTCATACCAATTAATTATTAGATAAATCTTGGACAAAACTTCTCAGTTTACTTGGTTCCCTTTAGTTTCAGAATTGAGGCATGGATTTACATTTTTGCATCATTGCTTTGACACTTTCATTCTGATTTGAACTCTTATCCAAATATATTAAACTATGATCTCATAAAAAAACCTTCAAAGGTTGTCGAAACAAAGGATTAGCTCTCATTCTAACTCTGAAAATTCTCAGCATTCTTAGAGAAATATTTCTCACAACTTGTAATTCAGTCTCCAAGTTTGGTACCCAATTTTCAACAAATGACCCTCGAACTTGCAAAATCCAAGATATCTCTGTATGCGAGCTTAAAATCCGTGAACAGTACTGCATTCATTCCCATTGTGCTCATTGGCGCGAGTGACGTAAAATATGCGTATGTTACTTCAATATGGCATCCATCAGAATATACATTTGAATATCACGGATTAGACAAGAGGACCTTTGATTCGAATGAATATGCGATCCTAAACAATGTTATCATCTAAATCTTTAAAAAGGCTCGTTTTCAGCCATTTTTTCGCGCCCATTTCAAGCACATTCAATCAAGATGCTCGTCGAACAATGGTAAATTGACTATTTTTGTATCTTGAGGGGATTCTAAAGTGGTTTCCGAAATAAAGTAATTCTATTCTGTGCACGGGAGCATTTTTTAGGTCCGAACTTATGCTTAGGAAATAAGTCGTAAATGCTTGAAATGGCTGGCGAGAAGTAACTATGCGAGCCCTACAACCAAGTTTGATAACTAAATTATGCTTCTCAATTCTTTCCAATAAAACTCGTCTCATTACTTTTATTTGGTGCCATTCCAGCAATTTAATTGCTTGAGCTTCGGAATGGGATCGAAAATATCTGAGTCACGAAATTTCGGATTTGCATCCTTTCAATAAAATCGAATAATCTTGGCAGACTTTTTCTCGCAAAATCGATTGAGCTGAAATTCAGAACAGGTTTTCTTCGTCCTCTTTCCTCAGAAAAAGATAACGTTTGAAATAAATGTGCAGGTGTGCCATTCTGACCCTGGTTCATCGGTTGAGTACGATCTTACAAAGAGAGCACCAGGCGTGTGGATTACAAATTCCAACCGGATCTTTGGAATCTTCTCGTTTAGGTATGAAATATAAGGAAGCCCCGGAAGGCTCAAGGCGATGGGACTTCTATTTTGAGATATGACAATGAAAATTAACATTACCAAAATAACTATATCGATCAATTTCGATCTATGTAAATGATTCGGGTATCATACAAAGATCATGGGTAACCATAGCTGCATCTCAAAAAGAAAGCGCTTCCCTCGTTATAGTCTTATTCGGGCTCTACTGCTCTTCCAGAGATTTTTCATGGATTTTGAAGGATGATTTGGTCTGATAGGTTTAAGATGTAATCTTGCAAGGGCCTGATAGCCCGTATATTGTTTAAATAAATGAATAAATAAATGAATGAATCATTGCGCCCGAGATCGGAGCAGAAATCACATGCTTGCGCCGTGGTATGCCTGAAACTCACTTCTTATGCATAACGATAAACTGTAGAATGCTCATATCAACTAATTTTATATGAAAAAAGTTGGTTTCTTCAATAGATTCGGGTACCAACACTGTCGGATTCGCAAATTTTTTTGTAAATTTTCTAGATTTCGCTAATATTGAAAACCACTCAAACTGAATAACAGTTATCAAAACTGCGCTATTCAGCAAACTCGCAACGTCTCAAAATTTCATCACAAATCTGAAAACTCGACAAAGTCGGTAAATATAGTAATGCAGATGGCACTTCGACACCCCCCATAGATATCTGTCTGAATCTACTAATATCTCCACATTCTTGCTGGTTGCAGGTAATACCAAGTTTGTATCACCAAACAAATGGGAAACCCGTCGAAGCAGAGGATATTGCAGCTAGTAAAGACTCTTCTTTGATAGAAGCTATTTTATTCTACTCACAAATCCCCTCCGGTACAACGGGCAAATACAATTTGACCAGGAATCTGAACTGCAATGAACAGGTAAGTCATCCGACCAACCCGATTTGAATTCCCTCACATAAAACCCCAAGTGCAAAGTAGCTCAGGGTGAAGGATCTCGCCTTAAATACAGGGAATTCCCTGGTCAGGGTTTAATAAAATCTTCCTCGGTAAATCTAAACATATAGGCCAAAGGCTGATCTGGTGCTATCAACGGGAAGCCTTCAGATGTGAATCATGAATTCTAATATGATGTCATTCACAGCCTTACTCGAATGGGAATAGATTATTCCGAGAGTTTTGAAAACCAACGTTGAAGCACGTTAGCTCTCTCAGCGTGAAATTAATTGAGCGCATAGAAATGTTTCCCAATTCATTGATTCTAATACAATCGAACACAATATAATTGTATTTTCTGATGCAGATGTGTTGTTTCGGTAGAAATGAGATGGACACTACTGTCGGGGGTTTGCCAAATTCCATATCTTTCGCCCCTGGTGAGCATGAGAAATCAAGGTTTCGAATAAATCCCTTTCAGATATATTAGTAGGACATAAACTCCCCCGTTCTCTTTATATTTTCTGTCCATCTCATGATTTCACGCTGCCTCTTTCTGCTTCGGGTCAGAAATAGTTCAAACTTGGTAATTTCGTGTACTTTCTTCAATTCTGCAACTAGTCAAATTTGTTATTAACAAATCAGTCTCTGTAAGTCAGTGCTCTTTTACGTTTTAGTCCGTTCATAGCGAAGATCGACTGCCAATACACATTAAAATCTTTACACTGCATGTTTTTGAAGTCGCTGAGTCGAAATTCGCGTTCAAATTTCCAAAATTTAACAACACTCTGAGTAAGGGTGACTCGTACAGTGACTATCCCAGCAGTGTATCACCGAGCACTACACTAAGAAGTTAGCTGAAGGACATTTAACTTTCGCTGATTGTTGTCAGACTGAAAAAAGAGTTCAGTGGGTCCAAGGCGGGCGAGGCCTCAGTCCCAAAGGTCCTGAATAGCATAATTTACTCTGTAGAGTTCAAAGTCAAATATCCTTTCTGAATCAGTATCTCAGATGAATTTATGGATACTAATACTTGTAATCATAGCGTCTTAATTCGAAAATGGAATAAGGAAATGAGTAGATTTGACGATATGCATTGATGATTCAGGGGCTCATTTTTGTGTGTTTTTTATTTAGTGTTTCATCATTACTCATTACGCTAGTATTAGCGCAATTCGAGCCTACAGATTCATTTGACACATTCAATCAGAAAGGATATAGAAATTTAGTTTCGGATCTTTGTGCTAGTCATCCTAAGTGAAGAATTTTCCATTGTTCCATGATTCGTGCAACAGAAGTTGAACGTTGTTGACAAATTTTCATAAACTTTTCCAGATGAACACTTCTTTGCCGGGTGCGGTGGCAATCAAGCGACATCTCGTATTGAGTTTGCTACCTAAAAGTCTCCCAATGGGTAATGAATGCACGTTAGTATTTAAAACTATACTGTAAAAATGCCATATTTTCAACCAAACCAGGACATTTTCACCATAATCTTTCATTTTACTCAGCGTCAAAGAATACTGCAAGGATTATGCAGTCATTGAAGAAGGAGTCCACCATCACTGCGTGACCAAAACCCGATGGGATAAGACCTTGGTCACCAATGGAACTACGGATCCTGAACTTTTCGAGATAACCGAGTCCATGGACGGATGCAATTGTCAACCAGTATCCGAAACATCAATATCAAAATTCCTCAAAAATCAATGATAGCAATAAGGTCCTCAGGAAAGATTTCAGATGAGCAAAATCTGAATATTGGCAAATCTGCTAACATGCACAAATTTACTTGGTCTAAATTTGCACATCAACTTGCTGCAGAAAAACCCAAGTGGATTAGAAATAATTAGATTTTGCGTTCTTGTTACAGTAGATCGTGGAAAATATTAGCTAAAAAGCGTACTGGCATCATTCATAATGGAATAATCGTGAGCTATGATAATCCATCCATAGTAGTACACGAAGAGTTTTGAATTCCCAAGCACAATGTGTTCCTAGAATAATCTTACATATAAAGTATTAATAACGCATAAGGTTTGAAACTCGGATCTAAACTAACGACTCGAGATATCAGCAACGCACACAATATCTTCATTTTCTACCCCAGTGGAAAGAGGCTACACTCTAACAGGTTGCAAAGTTTTTAATATATGACTTCATGCCTGAAATGAACAACTAGATACATATTGTCTCACCTATTGTTAGCTCTTCTCTTTTAAACGGTAAGGAATCTATCCAACCGATGAGTTACAGCTAGACATTGTGAATCTGAGCTAAATCCTATCATGATGATGAAATTACTAGTGATAAAATATTTTTCTTTAGTACAAGAGCGTACAAACTTGTTTTCGCATATTCAGTGATGCTTTACTTTCAAGACTTCCTCAAAACTGAAAACCTAGAGGTAGATTTTCCAATGAGGGTACTAATGACTGGCTTGTTTGATCGAGTGAGCATCGAACTGCTGATGATATTGAATGATTTTTGACTGTAATGAAGCATCATTTCGGAGTATTGATTTCTCAACAAATTTTTCCAAAAAGTATATTGATTTGTTCTCTGAAAGCAGATTTTAGAAGATTCTTTTGAAAGATGTGCAGCTCGACAGTTCTTAGTTATATTTTGACTTTTGGTATTTTAACTTGAGTATTTCTGATGTCCATTTATGTTTTTTTTGTAATCTTTTAAGAGTAAGCTAATAATAATACTCATTCGACGAGATTTAAGGTGGTTCCCTCGGAACTCGATTTGATCACAGAAGTCCACAAAAATTGGCATGCATGTACAGAATGACGATATTAGCCACTCAAGAAAATTTCAAAAAATCCTTGAGGCCGGTTTTCGAGAAAATGAATATACACGTTTTGGAATTTAACGCGTGGGAGATAGGGAATGCACCTTCCGCGTTGAATATCTCAAAAACGCGATCATAGAAAATTCTGAAAGAAAAAAATTACTTGGGGTTTATTGGATAGAACATTTATGTGGAACGGCACGAAATTTGTGAGGCGCGTTTAGAAGATATAATCATTTGTTTATA
>JAPYYZ010008297.1:0-13612 GCA_030522705.1 Eretmocerus eremicus
CGTTAGGGTCTATAACTCTGGGAATGTTCTAGTTTCATGGAGTAGAAGGTACGTATAAATTTTCAGCCAAATCCCTCCTCCGGAGGGTGTGACCTCTCCCAGTGAGACGAGTCGGGTAATCTTTCTGAGGCCCGGGTTGATCCCAAAAGTACTATGATTCCATCGCCAACATCTCAAAATACATCTTCATGATTTGTGGAATGATGGCGATTTTCTTCGAAAATGCACGAGCGGAGGTTGGGCGCAGACTCGTTCTCGGACCTTCCAAGGAAAGGTGACAGTTCTAGCAGGAGCCCTGTTCTGCATTACGACATGTCCGAATAAACCCAAAAACTTCCCGGAGATCATTGAGACATTCCGGGATGGCTCTCCGCCCGCTCACCCCGCATGAGTCCTCACCATGCGATTCAATAGAAGGAGGTAGTATCCGTCAGCTTTTTTGGCTCGAGATTGTTCATATCCAGTCGTCCTGTCCCCATGCTCATTGCTACGTCCTCCAGTTGGAATCCCACTGCTCCCATATCGTATGTCGTCAGGCTCATAACAGGGGTGGAAGCGTTGCAATCTCCACGACTATCAAAGCCTCCTCACTTTTCATCCTGAATCACGCGCGCGTGCCCCTGATGCGGCAGGACGAATTTCGCAGAGTCGCGCTATCTCTCCGACTGCGAGCGCCGGGCAGAAATTTGACCAGCTTGTGATGGCGGCCGCTCCGCGGGTCAGCAGGTTAGACTGCCGTGTTAGCGTTGCGTACATATCGAGCAATTAACAAAGATGAGCACGTTTTTATTGCAAAGGAATGACCAGGTCGCAATTGAATGGGAGTTTCTCCGTTTATATGAGCACTGGGGGTGGGCAGTTCATATTGAGAACTGTGATAGCGCAATGGAATGCAGTTCATCAAGTATTATGAGCAGCGGAATGCGGGTGTGCTCAACGTGATCACTGAATTCAGGAGAATTACGCTATGGAAAGACATCCCGGCTAATCCATCGATCGGAAGCACAGTGATTGCTTGTATGCACATCGACTCAGGCGCCCACCTCAATGCAAGCAGACGACGAATTGGGTGAGCTTCGCAGAAACAATTTTTCTGTATTTTCTCCCTGATGTCTCTTCAAAGCGCAATTCTTCGATGCATTGTTTGGAGTCATTCCGTTTTGTTAATCTGGAGATACTTATGCAGAGGAAAAGTCACTAGATGAGGTGGTAGAACAGAGCTGTACGGCCTCGACTCGAGAAACGATACAGCGACCCTCTCCTCAATTATTGAAATTCGAAATAATTTCCCCTCAGAAGTCCATCCAGTTGCTTTTGACTCGAGTTCCGAAATAATTTCCCCACAATAGTCTATCCAGTTTCCACCAAAATGAGACAGAGCAAATCATTATTTCATGAACTTGATTCTACATCACCTCAGAATGATCGGGAAATCATCCAAAACACCGTTTCCCGGAGCTTGAAAACCGATGAAGACACTCCAACCTGACTTTTGAAGATTCTGGATGGTGTTCTTCGTGGAATGATTCCAATTCTCTCTAGGACGGTACCATGCGAGAACTAATAACGGAGATCAACAAATGTGTTATCCAAAGTGTGATACCAATAGATGATACTTCGTGGGTTCTGGAGGGTTGAGCGATTTCGAATGGAAGATGGGCAATCAACAGAAATGAGCACGTTTTGATTGCAAGGGAATGACCGGGTCGCAATTCGATGAGAACTTCTCCGTATAAAGAAGAGTTGGGGGTGGGCGATTCATATTGACAACTGCAGTAACGCAATGAAATGCAGTTCATCAAGTATTGATTTTCTCAGATTTTTTCAAGACCCATCCGAACAGAACACTCAACTTTCAATTTCTGGCAGTGATAGGTAGTCGAAGAATTTGATTTTTCTGCATAGGTCCTGCTGAATGAGATCGAGACGACACTTTGTTACCAGCTTGTTGCGAGTTGATCCATAATTCTTCTGTGCTCTGGTGTACGGAAATGCGAGCATGGATTGAGGCATGTCAGTGGAATGCATGACTTGTAACCGAAAAGGGAGCACCAAACCTGCGGCTCACTCGAACAAATGAAACTTTTTTTTCGCTCTTTGTACAGAATGATTCGGCACAAGTCTCGATGATGCTGAAATGCTGTCTCCCGTTTGGGTCATGGCATGCAAAAAGATTCTGATTCCTACACACCATTCTTCAATTCGAATCTGATTCGAATGCTATGATGGTTTTTATTTGATTCTCACTATGAATGGATATCGTTTGATATCATCTATTTCTTGCAATTAGAATTGAATCAAAAATCTATCCGCTTCGTTCCTGCTGGGAATAATTTCCTGGGATCCCACTAGGATCCCATTCCTGGGATCCCACTAGGATCCCAATGGGGTCCCAGTGAGAGACTGGGACCATCCTGGGACCTCCTGGGATCTCCATGGGACCTCGTGAAATGGGGCTCAAGGTGCCGAGAGACCTCATAGAACGACGTGAGATCTCATGGGGACTCATGGAAAAGCCATGGGACCCATGGAAAACCCATGGGACCATCCCGGGACCTCCTGGGACCTCCATGGGACCTCGTGGAATGGGTCTCTAGGTGCCGAGAGACCTCATAGGACGACCCGGGACCTCATAGGACCTCATGAAAGCCCATAGGAGCCATGGGACGATCCTGGGACCTCCTGAGACCTCCATGGGACCTCGTGGAATGGGGCTCCTAGCGCCGAGAAACCTTGAAGAACGACGTGGGACGTCATAGGAACTGATGATAAGCCCATGGGAGCCATCGAACCATCCTGGGACCATCCTGGGACCTCCTGGGACCTGCATTGGACCTCGTGAAATGGGACTCTAGGTGCCGAGAGACCCCATGGGACGACGTGGGACCTTATGAGAACTCATGAACAGGCCATGGGACCCATGGGAAGACCCATGGGACCATCCTGGGACCTCCTGGAACCTCCACGGGACATCGTGAAATGGGGCTCGTGGTGCCCAGAGACCTCATAGGACGACGAAGGACCTTATGAGGACTCATGGTGAGCCCATAGGAGCGATGAGACCATCCTGGGACAACCCTGGGACTTCCTGGGATCTCCATGGGACCTCGTGATATGGGGCTCTAGGTGTCGAAAGACCTAATAGGTCGTCGTGGGACCTCATGAGACTTCAAGAAAAACCCATGGGACCCATGGGAAACCCATGGGACCACCCTAGAACCTCCTGGGATCTGCATGGGACCTCGTGGGATGGGACTCTAGGTGCCGAGAAACCTCATAGGACGACGTGGGACCTAATGGGAACTTATGGAAAGGCCATAGGACCGACGAGGAGACCCATGGGACCATCCTGGATCTTCCTGGGACCTCCGCGCGACCTCGTGAAATGGGGCTCCAGGTGCCAAGGAACCTTATAGGACGACGTGGGACCTGATGGAAATTCATGGAGAGGCCATGGAATCCATGGGAAACCCAAGGGACCATTCTGGGACTCCCTGGGACCTCCATGGGGCCTCGTGAAATGGGGCTTTAGGTGCTGAGAGACCTCATAAGACGACGTGAGACCTCATGCGAACTCATGGTAAGCCCATGAGAGCTATGGTACCATACTGGGACCATCCTGGGACCTCCTGGGACCTCCATGGGACTTCGTGATCTGGGGCTCTAGGTGCCCATGGCGATCCCATGAGGTCCAATGCAGTCCCACAACGTCCCTCAAGGTCCTTAAGTACGTAGAGCCCCATTCCGTGAGGCCCCATGCAGGTCCCAGGAGAACCCAGGAGGTTCCAGAATGGTCCTGTGGGTTCCCCATAAATCCCATGGCCATTTCATGAGTTACCATGAGGTGCCACGTCGACCTATGAGGTCGCTCGGGACCTGGAGCAACATTCCATGAGGTCCCATGTGGATCCCAGGAGGTCCCAGGATGTTCCCATGGGTTTCACATGAGTCCCATGGGCTTCCCATGAGGTCCCATGTGGTTCCGCGACGTCCCCTGAGGTCCTTGAGTTTGTGAAGCCCCATCCCGCGAGGTCCCATGCCGGTTCCAGGAGGTCCCAGGATGGTCCCATGGGCTAACCATGATGCCCATGGGTTTCCCATGAGTTCTTATGGGGTCCTACGTCTTCCTATGAGGTTCTCCGGAACCTAGAGCCCCATTCCACGAGGTCCCATGAAAGTCCCAGGAGGTGCCAGGATGGTCCCGTGGCTTTCCCATGAATCCCATGGCCATGAGTTGCCATGAGGCCACGTCGTCCGATGAGGTCTCTCGGTACCTAGAGTCTCATTTCACGAGGTCCCATGGAGGTTCCAGGAGGTCCCAGGATATTCCCATGGGTATTACTCAGGTCCCATGGGCTCCCCATGAGGTCCCATGCGGTCCTACGACGTCTCTTGAGATTTTTGAGTAGGTAGAGCCATATCACGCCAGGGCCCGTGCAGGTCCCAGGAAGTCTCAGGAGCTCCCAGGATGTCCCTATGGGCTTCCCACGAGTTCTCATGGGGTCCAACGTCGTCCTTTCAGGGCTCTCAGAACATGGAGCCCCATTTCACGAGGTCCCATGGAGGTCCCAGGAGTGTCCTATGGGGTTCCCATTGCTCCCATGGGCTCCCCATGAGATCCCACGAGGTCCCACGTTGTCTCTTGAGTCCTTCAGTTACGTAGAGCTCCATATCACGAGGTCCCATGGAGGTCCCAGGAGTTCCCAGGAGGTTCCAGGTCGTCCTATGTGGTCTTTCGGCACTCAGAGCCCCATTTAACGAGGTCCTATGGAGGTCCCAGGAGGTCCCAGGATGGTCTCATGGGTTTTCCATGGGTCCCATGTGCTTCCCAAGCGATCCCATGAGGTCTCACGACGTCGCTCAAGGTCCTCCGGTACGTGGAGCCGCGTTTCACGATGTCCCATGCAGGTCCCAGGAGGTCCCAGGATGGTACCATGGGTTTCCCGTAGGTGCCCATGGCCATCCCATGAGGTCCAATGATGTCTCACGACGTCCCTTGAGGTCCTTGAGTACGTAGAGCCCCATTCCGCGAGATCCCAGGAGGTTCCAGGATGGTCCTGTGGGTTTCACATGAATCTCATGGCCATTTCATGAGTTCCCATGAGGTGCCACATCGTCCTATGAGGTCGCTCGGGACCTAGAGCTGTATTCCACTAGGTCCCATGGAGATCTCAGGAGGTCTCAGGATATTCCCATAGGTTTCACATGAGTCCCATGGGCTTCTCATGAGGTCCCATGCGATCCCACGATGTCCCTTGACGTCCTTGAGTATGAAGAGCCAAATTCCGCAAGGTCCCATGCAGGTTCCAGGAGGTCCCAGGAGGTTCCAGGATCGTCCCATGTGTTTCCCATGAGTTCTCATGAGGTCCCACGTCCTCCCATGAGGTCCTCCGGAACCCAGAGCCCCATTTCACGAGGTACCATGAAAGTCCCAGGAGATGCCAGGATGGTCCCGTGGGTTTCCCATGAATCCCATGGCCATGAGTTGCCCTGAGGCCACGTCGTCCGATGAGGTCTCTCAGCACCTAGAGCCTCATTCCACGAGGACCCATGGAGGTTCCAGGAGGTCCCAGGATATCCCCATGGGTTTCACTCGGGTCCCATGGGCTCCCCATGAGGTCCCATGCGGTCCCACGACATCCCTCGAGATCTTTGAATACGTAGAGCCCTATCTCGCGAGGTCCCATGCAGATCCCAGGAGGTGCCAGGAGCTCTCAGGATGTCCCCATGGGTTTACCATGAATCCCATGGGCTTCCCATGAGTTCTTATGAGGTCCGATGTCGTCCTATTAGGGCTCTCGGAACATGGAGCCCGATTCAACGAGGTCCCATGGAGGTCCCAGGAGGTCCCAGGAGGGTCCCATGGGGTTCCTATGGCTCCCATGGGCTCCCCATGAGATCCTAGAGGTCCCACGACGTCTCTCGTGGTCTTTCATTACCTAGAGCCCCATATCACGAGGTCCCATGGAAGTCCCAGGAGGTCCCAGGATAGTCCCATGGGTCTCCACATGGGTCCCATGGCCTTTTCATAAGTTCCCACGAGGTCTCACGTCGTCCTTCGAGGTCTCTCGGCACGTAGAGCCTCATTTCACGAGGTCCCATGCAGATCCCAGGAGGTCCTCGGATGGTCTCATGGGTTTTCCATGGGTCCCATGGGCTTCCCATGCGATCCCACGAGGTTCCACGACGTCCCTCAAGGTCCTCCAGTACGTAGAGTCACGTCCCACGATGTCCCATGCAGATCCCAGGAGGTCCCAGGATGGTACCATGAGCTTTCCACGAGGTCCCATGAGGTCCTACGACGTCCCTTGAGGTCCTTCAGTACGTAGAGCCCCATTTCCCGAGTTCCTATGCAGGTTCCAGGAGGTCCCAGGAGGTCCCAGGATGGTCCCATGGTTCCCATGGGCTTACCATGAGTTCCCATGAGTTCCCACGTCGTCCTATGAGGACTCTCGGCACCTAGAGCCTCATTTAACAAGGTCTCATGGAGGTTTCACGAGGTCCCATGATGGTCCCATGGGTTTTCCATAGGTGTTATGGGTTTTTCATAAGGTCCCATGAGGTCCCATGACGTCCCTTGAGGTCCTCTAGTACGTTGAGCCCCATATCACGAGGTCCCATGTTGGTTTCAGGAGGGCCCAGGATGAACCTATTGGTTTCCCACGGGTCCCACGGCCTTTCCCATGAGTTCCCTTGAGGTCCCACGTCGTCCTATGAGGCCTCCCTGCACCTAGAGCCCCATTTCACGAGATCCCTTGTTGGTCCCAGGAGGTCCCAGGATCGTCCTATGGGTTCCCCATGGGTCCCATGTTCTTTTCGTGAGTTCCCATGAGGTCCTACGTCGTCCTATGAGGTCTTTCGGCACTTAGAGCCCCATTTCACGAGGTCCTATGCAGGTCCCAGGAGGCCCGAGGAGGTCCCAGGCTTGTCCCAGGATGATCTCATGGCTCCCATGAGCTTCCTATGAGGTCCCATGAGGTCCCACGTCGTCCTATGAGGTCCCTTGGCACCTAGAGCCCCATCTCACGAGGTCCCATGGAGGTCCCACGAGGTCCCAGGATGGTTCCAGTCTCTCACTGGGATCCCACTGGAATCACTGGGATCCCAGGAAATTATTCTCAGCAGGTGCGTAACGCGCTTCGCCATTCAAAAAACCTCCCAGTGGCGACGCCAGTGAAGAGCAATGGCCAGCCTGCGTACTAAGTTGGAGAAAATTCACCACATGGCAGCATTGGGCGTAGCTGTTAATCTCGAATATTCGGGAGAACTGTCTCCCACACGCGGAAGAAGTTGCATGCGATTGTAGAGTAGCCCAAGTTCAAGATTTTGAGCTATCGTGGGACTGAATACGGTCAAAATCGAGGAAGTTAGAGTTGAGTAGAAGTTTCGGTGTGGTTGCCGCGTATGCTTTCGCACGGGATTCGCGCACGTGACTCCCGTGCTAAAGCATACGTGGCGACCACGCAGCAGCTGACATAACTGGCGACGGCCTCCTCGACACCTCCGAGCTCTGTAACTCTCGGAATACTCCTCTGATTCCATCTTGCGAGTGCTCAATATCTTCGCTCCCAAGAGCACTTTTCCGCATTTGACCCCCAGTTGTCCCATGGATATTCGCGATATGTGTCGCGCCCATGCTGTATATGGACAGAATTTCTCCAAGGCCCTTGCATTCGAACTCTCTAGAGAAATCCGCCAGGAAGCTCTGTGACATAACACGGGGCAAATAAACCAAGACGGAGAGGAGGAGCTCGAGGATTTGATAAATATACAGATTCATCGAATCAAACTATCTACGCCCAAGAGCTTCTGCACTCCCTGCCCAATTATATGATGACTCATTCATAATTACTCAGAAATTTGAGACACTCAAAACTATTCACTTGTCAAATGACTAATTATACATGACTCATTTGAAATGACCCATCAGAAATGACCTATTAGAAAAATAAGATTGGAAAAATTCTCCAGTATGCATGGATGCATATTGAGAAATCCAACGCAGTGCATGGATTGATGAAGATTTCATGCAGAAGATCAAAAGAACTCGAATCATCTCTATTAACTGGTTTAGTACTGTGACGTCGAGAAATACGACGCCTTTATTTCTATAAAGGGGAATAAAGTAGTGGCGAGCATTGGAGCGAAAAATCTGTGACGCCCCAAGTGAATCAAGCGGTGAGGGAAAAATTCGTGGTTCAAGTAACGAATCACAAAAATCCCACCCTCACCTCTGGAATCACCTTCGGGAGCTACCGCCGCACCCCTGCACAATTCCGCATCTGTACATGTGCATGTTCATGCTGAGCATAGACGGCCAGCAATTCCAGCGCGAACCCAATCTACCTCTCTCTTACTTGTCCTTTCTACCCCGAGACGACACTGCACCCACACTCATGTCCGTACCTACACATAAGTACGCTTCTGCGTGAAGCGGACGGCAGCGCATGGAATTGCAGAAATCAGCGCATCTTTTTCTTCCGCTATACCCACGGAGCAGTGCTGCGTCTACGCATATGCGTAGCACATACGCATGCTTCCATGAAGAACAGATGGCGGCCCGCCAAGAATCTCTCTCTCTATCTCTCTTTTTCTCTCTCTCTTACCCTCTCACCCTCGCCCTCTAACATACCTTACTTGGACATACTCCCCGGGAAAGCAGCGATGAGACCGGGTTCGGGTTGAGCTCGGTGAGAACATGAGATCGGGTTTCCACTAAGGCCTTCAGCACCCGTCATCGCTGAGCGCGCGGGTAGTAAAATAATAAGTTTATGAGCAGCGGGTTCCCGGGCTGACAGGGCACCTACTAGAATGAATCGACGGGGGCGCGCGTGACAAAAACAAGCCTTCGGGCCGAGCCAAAGAAGGCGATCGGGCTCGCCCGGGCTGAGCTCGAGTCACGTACGCCTTATTAAATATAGATGGATGAACAAGAAGAAATGGAATGAACGAAAGGAATAGAATGAATGGTAAAGAAATGATTGTTGCATTGATACTAAGCAGGAACAGTCCTGAAGGGATGTTGTAGAATGCGAATCAAATAAGGGAGCCTTTATTCGCCATCTCTCAAATACTCTTTGCTCCAAATTTTGGTTTGCATCTTGGCAAAAATCCCTGCAATAAGAGTCACCCCGGTCCATAAGTACTCGCGAACATGAATGGGGCCTGGTTAATAAATACTCATATTAGTGTGCGTGTTGTTAGAACAACCAATAATTTTATATTCCTTGTGTGCCTAATTATAATATTATTCATTCACTGTTCTTGTGTGTGTATGTGAGTGCTTCAATGGCAAAAGCAGGCATATAATTTTGACAACAAAAAGAAACAACATATTCAATTATAATTACGTTGCAATTAATGCAACCAATATCTATATATTCTCTGCGTGTCTAGTTGTAATATTACCTATTCTATATTGTAAGCGCGTACCAACCACAATGAAACACAAGTATAATTTCAATAGCCAAATTAAGTATCTTTTGTTTTATCCAAAAAAATCACACGCCGACCATTATAAGGCTTGAGATGTCCAGCATTTTTCTTGAGATCTATAATAGTTTGAGTATTTCCAAAACAACCGTATTATATTAAGTCTTGTGTGTGATTACGTTGCAATTAATGCAACCAATATCTATATTTCCTGCGTGTCTAGCTGTAATATTATCTATTCAATGTTGTGTGTGTGTGTGTGTCAATTGAAGCAAAAAGCAAGTAAATTTCCCACAATTTAAGCAGAAAATACCAATGACTTTATCAGAACCATTATTTGTTATCAATCTCACAATAAAGCTAAGTCATCTATATAAAATTTCAATAATGAAAATAACTATATTCCATTGTATCAAAAAAAAAAATCACTTGCTGACCATTATGAAGCTTGCCATACTCAACATTCTTGAGCAATAATTATAACAAAATTTTCAATGTTGCCCAACTAGCGATGAGATTCGATATGCAATATTTAATGTTCAACAAAATTCAATATTGTAGGCATCACCAAGAGGAAACGTAGGGTATGTAAGAACCGCCCAAAAATTCTCAAAATCAAACCCCCCTTCCCCCGAGCTTCCGCTGAATCTCGTGTTAATGGGCAGTCCCCATCCGATTTCCTTCAACCAGCTCAGAAACGCAGCCAACAATGAAAAGGCTCACAGAACAGAGCACCCTCACGCCCCCGCAGAATTTTCCAGCGGTCAGGCGATGTGGAGCGACGAGCCCACTTGCCGATCTCTGAAGTGACACTCCACCTCGAGAGCTCGAACAGTACAGTCTCTCCTCGAGAACTCTATCAAATTAGGAATTTTCCTCTGTCTTACAAATCAGTCGAGACCCTTCCATCAAACTTCTGTTCCCGAACTCAATCCGGCACCTGCTTTGGGCGGTTCATCCCTGGATCCGGCACCTGCTTTGGGCGGTTCATCCCTGGAGAAATTCGCCATTTTATACCCTGGTGACGCCAACAGGATTATCCCAGAAACTAAAATGAACTCGTAAGTTAAAACCATTTATTCTCTCTCTCTCTCTCTCTTCAATCCCGCGGGTCGTTTCAAATCATTTTTCCCTCTTTCCCAATTTTTTTTACATATATATAATATATTCATTCGTTTTTTCTTCGCGACGCTAGTTAAATGATAATATTCGGGGCGCACCTGAGACGAATGATAAATTGCGTGGGAGGGTGAAGACCTGGCTGGGGCCTGTGACTTCCCCAGAACACGCAATTTGAATTCACAAAGCGTTCAAACAATGAAGTGAGATCCTGAGCTATTAAGGGATGATCCTGAGGCTCAAAATGTTTTATTACACGAGTAATCGGCGCTAGAAAGCACTGCTGTTGACATGACAGTACCAACATGAATGATTTATACATCATGTGGGAAGTATCGGAGGACGTGTACTTGGTTCAAGCAACCTTTTACTGAAAGGATAGCACCCACCATAGTTCCAGTTGCTTCAACTATTTAGCCGTCTAGGCTTGGCGCATCTGTATTACATCTTTTTCTGCAGCTGAATCCTGTGTCTCAAACTTCGGATTCAATGGTAATGTTCATATTGACATCTCCTATTCATTATTGTGAACAAGTTTCTTCTATCATAATACTGAGGACTGCGAATAATGAAGTTCAGAATTGTGAACCAGTTTCCACCTCGAACCCTGTAACCCAAGATTCTAGATAAGCTTCTAGTCCTAATCATGGAACTTATGATGGTAGACCAGCTTCTGTGTCAAATCATGAAGTTCGAGGTTGTAGACAACTTCAGAGTTATTCAATATGCTGCCATGCATACTGCGAAATTTTTCTAATCAGATTTCCCTAACGCGCCATTTCTAATGAGTCATTTTGAACAAATCATGTCTAGAAAGTCATTTGACAAAGGAATGGTTCTTAGTGTCTCAAATCCCATAGTGATTATGAATGAGTCTTTCTGATGGGCAGGGAGTGCAAAAGTTCCTTGACGTGAATAGTTTGATTGAATGAATTTTTCAATTCTTTGAATTCTTAACCTCCTCCTCTCCCTCTTGGTTCATAAATCTTTGATCCAATCTTACTTGCTAAGGACAGATGATATAAAATGACATCCCTTTATAGTAAGAATAAGATAATAACCATACCAACATTCAAATCGAATCTTAATTGAAGAAGAATGTCTAGGAATTAGAATCTTGTCGCATGCTGTGACCCAAACGGGAGACTGCATTTCGAGGAAAGTTCAGAATTCCAAATTTTATTCGTCATAATGAGCCGCAGATTTGGTGCTTTCCTTTTTGGTAACGATTCATGCAATCTATACACTGACATACCTCAAACCATGCTCGCATTTTCGTATACTGAAGCACAGAAGAATTATGGATCAACTCGCAACAAGCTCGTAACAAAGCGTCGTCTCAATCTTATTTAGCAGACCCTACGTGAGGAAATCAAGTTGTTTGACTACTTATCACTGCCAAGAATTGGGAGTTGAGTATTCTGATCGGATAGAATTCGGAGATGATCTAAGAAAATTGATACCTGATCAACTGCATCTCATTGCGCTATCACAGTTTTCAATATGAATTGCCCAACCCCGATTCTTTTATATACATATGAGTCCTCATCCTATTGCAATCTGGTCATTCCTTTGCAAAAAAAACGTGCTCGTCTTCGTTATTTGCTCATCATCCATTCATAATTGCTGGACCCTTTAGAATCGACGTAGTATTATCTATTAGTATACCACTCTCGATAACACATTTGTTGATCTTCGTCATGGGACACGTATAGCACCATGCATGCTCAGTAATTCCCATGGCCCAAAGATCGGAAATTGAGATATGATCTTCAACAATATAATGAAGATAGATGGGACTTGCTCACGGAATTCTCAAGATTTAGCGATAATGAAGAAGAGGAACGATGGCGGGGTCTAGACGCAAGAGTGACGTTGTAATGCCTGCCTCGGCTCCCAAGCCTAGGGAATCGTTGTTTAGAACGGTTTCTAGGTCCTTTGAAGTTTGGTTGAGTACAAAACCATGGAATAAATCGCTTCTATCGCATCTTTATTGGGCAAATTCGACACATCATCGGGAAATATTGATTTTCCAGCTTTAGAAATTGGAACAGATCGACTAAGTCAGCTTTTAGCCAAAAATCAGTTATCTTGAGCCCTTTCGGCAATTTTTTGGGGTCAAGTTGGATGAAAAACCATAGTAATAGTTCTCGCATTGTATCGTCTTAGAAAGAATTGGAACTACTCCATGGAAAACACCGTCCAAGATCTCCAAAAGTAAGGTTGGAGTGTCTGCATTGGTTTTGAAGCTTCGGAAAGCAGTGTTTTGAATAGTTTTTCGATCATTTTGAGGTTAGGTAGAACCAAGTTCATAGAATAATGACTTGCTCGGTCTCATTTTGATGGAAACTGGATGGACTTTTCCGGAAAAATTGTCTCAAAACTTGATAAGTAAGGATAAGGTAGCTGTATCGTCTCTGGAACTCAAAAAAACAACTTTCTGGCGGTTTTTGAATTTATAAGGAGTCTGGTGCCACTCAAAAAATTCTAAAAAATTTCTTTCATAGAGAATATTGACTAGCGGATGTGAACCATATTTTCTCTCAGCTGCACCTATTAACCCGTTTTCTGCGGGATTTTCCAAAATTTAAAATATTTTTCTAGGTTATGTTTGACCACAGAACAATCTCACCTCCATCCACAACATTTTTCCAGATTCTTTGGTTCACTGGTGTATCCGGAATCGAATGAAGATGAAAAACGGTTTTTGAGGTTATGTCGACTTGGAAAGATCTGGGAGTCTGGAAATCCTCCTGAGAATATGTTTGAGTGGTACCAGTCGAATACCAGAGTTTCCCGAGCTATCAAGCCAGAGGCAGTTTTGATCTCCTTACCCGGCTATATCCTTTGTTGTAGAATCCCTCATAATTTCAATACAGTTTCACAGTGCTGAGATTCCAAGCCCATTTAGTATCTGACTTCGATTGGTTGAGACGTATTCTGTTCCTGACTTTGCAAGTTTGGAAAGGACCCCGCCATAAATGATAGGATTTTGGGTTTCGGTCGATCTTGACCAATCGGTATTCAAACGATAGAGCTCAACGAGCTGATGAGAAGTCTT
>JAPYYZ010008299.1:0-11460 GCA_030522705.1 Eretmocerus eremicus
ATGCAAGAATCAAGGAACGATCAAGTTGCGCAACCGAGCGGCGTGGCGAGAGCTTTTCCCGCAAGACGCAATAATGGCATCGAAATCTCCAACGCTCGCGCCACTCGTCCCGTCGTCAGTGCCATTCGAGACGCTTGCGAGTCGGGAGCGCACGAGACAGCACGAGAGAATAGCGATCCTGGATTTTCATCACTCACGTCACGCGTTGTTGCCGGGATGTTCTCGAGACGCCAATTTTCCGTGAATCTTTTGTTCCGATTGTAGCTGAGCAGGCCTGGAGTTTCGATATATTCGCCAACCCAGTGTTGCGTTTTCGAGTTTCGAGAGGATATTCGCTGCTATAAGATTGCAATCAACTATCGGCCAGGAAAAGATCTTGGTAAGTTTCCTTTTTTCAATGTTGCGCGGGTGTAAGTAACAATAATCCGCGTCGATCTGTAAGGTGATGCGATTAGAGTGCCTAGGGTGTAATTTTGTGGTGAAAATTATCAGAGTTTACGGTTCAAGTTTACTGCAACAGACGCAAAATTCGTGAGTGCAGTTTGTCGCTGCTAATTTCAATACAACTCGTCATAGTCGATGCTATAAAAGATTCGCAGATTGACCGAATGAATTTCTGCAATTTTCAACAAGCCGAGGCATTAGATTTTCAATGAAATCTCCTCGGAAATCTCTGTTGTAACTCGGCTGGCCCTATCTACGACGCATATAAACGACGCCAGCGACCTTGAGCCCCCCCTTCCCCGCGCCACTAGGCCCTCGCGCTCGCGCCCTCTTGAAATTCGATTCCGAGTATTCTCATTCTCACGGATCGCAATCCTTGAAATATAGGTACCGACCTATTTGTATCAAACACGCAGAGATGATCTGCTTGAGTCGGGCATAGTGAACTTTGACCGAGTTGATTTGAAGAACACGTAGGGCTTTCGCTCGGCTTACGCTGCCATAATGCTGTTCGGCCCTTCGTGCCAAAATCACCTACTTATGACGCGCTCGAATGCACGAAATATACTATTACTATTATTCCACTGGTAATCTATGTCCAATATGTACATTGTTATTGCAAGGAGCGTAAATATAGAGGTGAATAGGTATTTGAACATTGAGTACAAAAGTATATACAGAGTTGCAGTACGAAGTCATGATTGATCATTCCCTCCATCAGTTGGAGAATTTTGGAGGAGTAGTTTCTTATTCGCTAAAGTAAAGACACATCCGAAACAATGATTGTAAGTATAGTTGCCTAAGTGACAAAGCAGAATGATTGCTCAATTTTACATGACCTAGTTTTTGATATTCTTCTGATCAACCATTGAAGAAGCGATCCATATCCTTGATTCTTCAATTTTTATCATGAATCAAGAGAAAGTGGAGCATACTAGTGTATATGTCATTGCCCATGTTCTAATGTCCTGCTTCATTTTGTAGTGACTGATTCCTCTGTAATAGCTGCTAATCTTGTAAAAGGTTTGAAATCGTATCAGAGTCTATGTGTGTAAATGCAATCGTACATGCATTATTGTTCTGTGAGTAGGTCTAATATTCCACAGAATTGTTTCTATTCCCTTTCTAAGAGGCAAAATTTGGAAGTTTTTCCGTCTGTGCCCTATGCAAGCTCGATCATTCACTAAATGAAGACAAAATGTTGATAGAAGTTCTACAATTTTTCCTGTTTTCATCCTAGATTATTGATCCAGGCAAGAGCAATCTTCAATACCAGATGTCTACTCATGTGGATTTATCGCTTTTACCAGTATCAGATCTGGCATCTGATCATCCTCTAATTTTGCATAGCAATCAAGGTGAGACATAATGTGATAGCATTTAATCCTGACATAGTTCAATCTTTGATTGTGTACCAAAATCCAATCAAGACAAGACATAAACACTAATGCTAATCCGTGCAGGTGCAGGAGATGATGAAATTGAAGTAACAACATGTGGCCTGGAAAAGAGACGATTCGAAATGGACTTTGATGACCATGCCAATGTAAATGCAGTTTCAGTAACTCAATCATCCACCAGCCACTCTTCAGAAGCCTTGATATTCAAAGATGTTGGGAAAATTGATAGTCCAAAACAGATTCAAACGAGAGGAAGGGAAGGCAGAATTGTCTTGCCTGCTGGTGAGTACATAACACAAGCCTTTCGAGACTTGCTTTATTTTATTGGTGATTACTGAGTCTCTACCTGAAATATTTAAGAATGCCTTTTTACAAAAACTGGTATGGAGTTTCGCGTCAGTATCTAACTCACAGATTTTAGAGAAGACACTATAAAAAGATTGGGTTTATAAAACAGACAGATATTAGAAAAGATCCTAAAGATTTTGGGTCTATGTCATCTTATTGGATAGAAAACTCTTCAATTGCTTTATAGTCTTGCTTATCATTTTCCTCTTTTCAAGTTGAAAGAATTGAGTTTGAAGTTATATCATTGAAATATTTCGTGTTTCTAACATTTATGTGAAATTCTTATTAAATTATCACTGAAATTGATCTATCGAAGGAAAATTTTATGGACTTGAGTTCAGCACTGCTTTAGTTTCGGTTTTCCCTCACTTCTAATGGCTCTAGACTCCTCAAATTATCTGCTCTGACCATAGTTCGCCTTTTCTCAACTGAACGAGAGCTCAAAATCAAAACATAGATAGACGCAAAAGGTAGATTCTCAACAGTTGAAACATTCCTGATGATTCATGACATTCATGATGGATGTGATTTCAAGAGATATCTAATGTTCATACAATTGTCAAGTGATTTGGGCTCATTTTACTTTTTCCTCATTTTGTAGCTCGATACGTTGTAGCCTATTAGAGGTTCGGGCTTTTGTTTGGCTCTTGATGATATCTGCTTTTTTGGGCTAATGCATTCAGCTGCAATTTACTCATACGTCAGGCGGAAGCAGCTCATGAGGCTTTGCAAAGCCTCGAACCTCTAATGGTATTTTCATGTTCACTTTGGCCTTCCGAATTTTTCAGTGTAATTCGAAGTATTTAGTCAAGCAGGACTTCACAGTCCATTTTTTAATTTCCTCTCAATTCTATTCCGATCAGAAATATTTTTCAGGTGAGGGGGGACTATTTTTTTATAAAGTTGATACCAGCTCAGGTATCATGAGAAAAGTTCATCAATTCCAACATCATAAGAAAATGAATTATTTAGGCGTGGTATCTACTTATCATTCCTGACATCTCTCTCTTTTTATGTGTCGAAAAATATCAGATCAAACTGTTGTCTTCCTTGGAATATGTATTCTGTTCTAATTCCCCCCTGGTAATTTATTTGAACCACTTTGATTAGATCTTTCTATGGAATCTTGATTCATGCGAATCCGTGCGAATTTGAGGTAGTGAAATGAATTGGTTTTTGGACCGCCGAATTTTCGAATCGCAGCCGTTGTTGAGTTCAATAATAACTCATGTAATTATAGACGTTTTAGAGGGAAGCGATGGATTTGCAGTTTTTTCATTTTGTTCAGAAATACCACCGCCCTTCGTTCGTATGGTGTTCGGAAAAAGGTAAATTTGATAATCATGGCCTTCGCGATTCATGCTAGCAAATAATTTAAGTCTGACGAGGCAAATTAATCACAAAAACTCACTGCCTATCACATCGAATTGCGAAAAAGCGGTGTCTGAGAATCCTATTAAAGTGCATCCGAATTTTCTCATAATGGAAGTGAATTCAATTCGCCTTCTCGTTTTCTGATTCAGAATGGTTTCGATTTTTCAGGTGCGAACGATGTTCACGTGTTGCACCAGATGTGTATCCGAACGATCGGCAAACGCCTCTACATCGATGGCTATATCTACTACAGAAGTCCACGTGGACGTGGCTGGATTTGCAAACGAAATAGGAAAACAGGGTGCCGGGGTAAAGTTTTCATCTCGGACCCGTCTAAGGGGAAAGAGTTGACTCCCGACCGAGTCGACGATTGGTCAAGTCATGATCATCCGCCCGATGAACTGGAGGTTGAAGAGGCTGAGTTGAAGGCAAAATTAGAACTGAATCGTTTGAAATTTGAGGACTTGCAGGATGTTCAAAATCCCCGAGGATCAAAAGACAGTAATTCCCAAATTACACTTAATGACAATGACTATTTGTGCCCCAAGACTAAGTCGGCGGTAGTCTCTGGTTCAAGATCCAATCGGCAGCCTAAGCAAGCAGCAAGAAAATTATCTACTTCTCGTAAGTTCTGCCAGTAATTTCAAAAAATAATCAATTTATTTTTTCCCAATGTAAGTAAATGTTTGATGCGGGAAATAACAGCGCGATCTTTAGAGTTAATCTGATGTCCAAACCGAGTTTTTTTGGTGTTTGTTATACAGTATGTACTGTGACGTTGGGAGACCTTTCGTTCATGTATATCATAGTCACGTGATGAGACGAGCGGCTTGTCCTCGAACTTGACGATCTGAGCACACGATGAGTCGCCTTGAGCTAGCCCCGCGTAAGGGTAATCTGCAATAAGGGCCCTAGACGCCAACATAAGAAATGAACGGTTTCGTCAGACTGAGTGGTCCGCCTGAAACATATGTGATTGGAGATGATGAGACATGTGGAAGCAGACCGTGGTGGACTTCCAAAGTCTGATTTTCCGGGTTTTCTGAGGCCCTTATGACAGATTACCCTTATGCGGGGCTATTTCAGAGTAATAAAAATGTCGTATCTTCATTTAGAGGAAGATAATTCGGTTATCGATTTATAGTAAACCTTGATACAAAGCCTAACTCAACAAGCAAATACTTTCGAAATACTTCTGCAATGGTCCGTTAATTTGACCTGAAGTTTTATATCATCATTGAAATCGTGCAAACTTGGTAGTTGCGATTCTCAGTATCCAAAGTAGTTCAGTAGACTCGAAGAATAATTATCGATACATCTGATCAAAATCGGATGGGTTTTTCGACCGACTCGCGTTTTCGAATCATGAGCTAATAATGTGGTTCAGCAAGAGCTGCTCAGGTCGTAAGGTGAAAATTTCTCTCTCATTCACTCTTATGCGTTAAAATTAATCTATGGAAAACTAACTGCATAAATAAGGGTCCATCAATATTTGTATTATGTAAGATGAAAGGGGCGAGGGTCAAGACGAAGTTCCACGTGGACTTTTTGTTAAGAAGAATTAACCCATTTATGGGTTATTTTAGCGATAAGTAAGGTCAGGGATATTGAAAATCGTAAAAATAACGCCACGTTAGACATGAACCCTGGCGTGGGGTAACTTGAACGGATTTTTAATATTGGTACTTGATTTTAACACAGGAAAACGTTGGAGGCAGACAAAAATGAGCCGATTGCATTATAAGAGGGAATATCGTGAATTTTTGATTGCGCTGTCGATGAAGACAACATTTGATAGACTGAACATACTTCGAGCTCTGAAGGTGGTTTATTCATCTTACCAAAGTTGCTTGATGGCTTACGCAACTGTCTTAGAAAATCGAGAGAAAATTAAACGAGACCTTGAGGCTTTGAAAAAGGATCCTAATACCGATATCACTGCGCTCGAAGGCGGTAACTTGATCAACTTACTGGATGCAAACGGAGAGGAAGATACGGATCAAAAGGTGAAAATGCTCACAGATAATTCCAAGATGCAAGTTTGTGCCAGATTTTATTAATTGTTGCGATTTCAATTTTCTTAAAATATATTGTGATGATTGCCACTCCATTCGCTCGGAAAAATCGAACTTCATAGATGTGCTATGTGTTGATAAGAAAGTTTGGATGATTAAGTTGCTACAAACGCTGCTTGTAACTTCCTAAGGTTTCATCAAAAACTTTCATTTAAATATATGATTTTTAGAAGCATCTGCCTCTTCATCAGGAGTTAATTGATGAAACAGCTCGTGAAACAGTTGTTCCAGTTGACCCAGTGACTGTGCATGCGAGAGACTTGCTTAAACCAGCACTTCCCACTTCAAGTAACGACGAGCCTGAAATAAAACAGGAAATTGAATTTATAGACTTGACCGACGATTCAGTCGATTTACCAACAATAAAACACGAGTTTGCTACTGTTGAAAATATAAATCCTCCGCCTGGACACATGTGAGTATTTGTTACGGCTTGATATTTTTGGTCCGAGTTCTTTGAGAGATTTTGAATGACGCCATTCGTTTCTAGTGAAGAGGCCATGGACATTTTGGAGAGTTCATCTCCTCCTGGGCAAAATGCGGAGTCGGGCATGCAGCAAAATATTAAAGATGGTCATGACAATTTTCACGAAAATTTCATGCGGGAAATGAGAGCGTATATGTTTGATCCGCCAAGTCAGATTACTATGCCTTGTCTTTGGAGCGCTTTTCTCAATCAATTGATGAATTATCAACCCAGCCTCAACCCCGAGAATCCGTATCTCAATGCATCATGTTCTGGAGAAGGTATCCAGGTATGGACAGTATGTCAAGTTAATTTCACAATCAACATACGCAAAATGTTTACGCTTTTCATTGGCGCCAAAGCGCGCATATGTAATCGAGCATTTGATGATATGAAACTTCTGAGTGATAGCCGGGGTGATCACCGATTACGTTGCACAGAAATTTTTTACTGGGATTCGAATAATTCATCTCGATTTGCAAAAAAATAGCTTCTATCTTGAGAGATTGTTATCTTCAGAAGCATCATTTACTATGAAGTATTCCTAATCAAGTTTGTTGGAATCATGAGCGATTCCTCGGTAGTTCCACGTGTTTTCCGCCTTTTTCCGGAGTAATAAAATGGTAATATCAGAGTCTCAAGAAAAGAAGACTTGATGCGTACTTGCATGCTTGGATCGCACTCCCGCAATTGTTATGTATGAACCGTGCACAAATCTATAGGGGGCGAACCTTTGATTTGAGATTCCGCCATTATGCCATGCGTTTCTTATGGGACTGATTTGAGATTCAGTCATATTGGATTTCGCTGCCATCTAAATTAACATGGAGGTTTGCCCCCAATGGCACAAACCGCTGTCAAGTTCTTTAAAAAAGGACATTCAAGGCTAGCATACGCAGTTTCTATTTGCAACTTGGAGCCTAACTTTATTCGTTGAGAAAACGGTAGTGTGGTCAAATTAATGATCGAACATGAGGAATTGCTTCTTTTTTTTCACATTAATTTTACCAGATTTATTTCACAAAACCTTGACATTGGCGCGTACCATTTTTTATTGCTAGTAAATGCTTTTCTCGTGGATCAATCTGATGTTTTAGAGTTTTGGGCACTAACAATGAATTCGCAAAAAATACGATTCTTGCCATTTATGAGGCTTGCATCCTCATCAGCGCATGGAGTAGAAAATAATTTTAAAAAAAAGTTACACATAGCGTTTTTCCGTTCTTCAAGATGCTTCTTCCAGGATTTGTCTGTCTTCATTTCTAAAAATGTTACATATTTAGCAATAAGGGGAAAAAATTCGAAATTTTCTTCAATTTTACAAGCTGCCAACACCGTCTAAAGAATTCGCAAAAAATCAGTAAGAACCAAGAAAAGTTGGCATTTTTCAGGTTTTTACAATACTTTTTTTTTCATAATTCTTCTACGACCCGTAGATTTCGGTTGACCTCTCGTTCGCCTATCTTAGATTTATACACGGTACTGTATGTGGCAAAAACGATATCATACACTACTTAACATAATCTCATTCTCTTCCATTTAGACACCTTCAAACCTTGATGAACCAAACACGAGAGACGATGAGACGTTGGTTAGCGAGCAGACGCGCGCGGCTTCGACCCTATCAAGAGTCCCAGTGAGCTTACCCAAGCAGTGGTAATTACGTCTAGTATCATATAAGATAAGTAAGCATAGAAATTTTGGTAGTAAATTAAGTTGTATTAAATATAGATGGACAGTATCATGTGAGATTTCTAGGAGTATTTCGAGGAGATAATTTCAGATGGAAGAACATTTTTGTGTTGGTTCTGTCAACGATTGTCGGTACGTTTCATTTGAAACCCAAAGTTGATTGATTATTTTTTTCATTTTTTCGGCTCAGCACGAATGAGTTATGCAAGCATTGTGTCGCCAATTGATACATGGGTGGAAATGACTATAATAGTGAGTTTGGACAAGTCATTCAACAAGGTGATAATCGCGTGGACAAAATGCAAAAATCGTGGACAAAATGCAAAAATCCCGATGCAGTATTCAGTGAAATAATCCTATGAAAAATCTATTCTTATGTTGTGGTATCGTTTTATTATTTCTTAGTTCCCTCAGTTTTGTCGCTCCGAACTTTGATGGTCGGATTGGTTCGGCCGGTTTTAGATTGAAGTCCCGAAATGATTTTGAGCCTGTCTCGGTGCTAGGACTCACTGAATTTCGAAATGCTTCGATGTCAATTTTGCCGCTGTTGAACAAGTTTATGCCGGCACTCTTGTGATCCTGTCCATCCGATTTTTGAAGGTTGTTCGTTGAAATTGCGCTTTTGGCGTGATCGCATTTCGCGTTACAACACTTGAGAAATCCATAATTTGAAATTATATTGAGGAATATCCTGACTCTCTCGCCACAATGCAAATCATGTATATTACAATGAGAACGTTTTATGTAATCTTCCATGAAATGAAGACCGTCGATTTCTAGAAGAATTGATTGTTCGTATGTTAGAACCACAAAAGAGACCAAAATCTATAAGTTGAATCAAATTTTCGATGACGGATGAGATGATGTATTGGTTTTAATTGTGAAACTTCAAGTATTATTCCAGTTTCTTGAGGCTTTTGAGAGAGCTCATATGTTTTTATTTCAGATCGTGGCGAAATCGGGCCAAGCTTGAAGGCACGTAGCTAAGCATACTTGGCGAGTAAAAGTAATAGCGAGTTTTTTACAATGTTTTGAAATCCTGTAGTACATTGACAAGAGACAATATTTATTAAAATGACTTCATAAACATGGTGAATACATCTTGACTGGAGCAGTTTTCGTAAACGGTCACGAGGTTATTATCAAAAAAGTTTTCATCTCTTGGAAAAATTATCGAAAACTTGATTCATTCCCTTGTTTCTATGAACGTAGTCCTTAGACGTGTTGCGCGTAATCCCTCTGTCTATAGTTTATGGTTTTGGACTGTTTTGACAGTGAAACTTTTGATACTTATTGATGGAATATACATGTTTTCATGATTGACATACGACCTAAGATATGCCATGGAATTCTTGACAAATTATTGTAAGGTTTGAGAGACGTAATTTTTTTTAATAATAAAGATATTTGATCATTGCCGAGATTCACAGTATCTCACTTATTCGATCCGAAACCCCTGAGTCATGTCTCTCCGTTTATATTCAACTAACAAATCTTCAGATCTCATTTTTTTTTTGTTTCTTTGAGTCAATTGCGCCAATATATCGATTTGATAACGTAAAAATATAATACATTTTCGACCCTTTGATAGGCAGTGTTACAATTTGTAAGCTCGATGCTTTCAATATGCGATAAATGTCAGGCGAGAAAGAGAAAAAAGGTCCAAAAATCTCTGAAAGTATCCCAATACTAGAGACTAGGTTCTCATTCCCATAAAAATAATCTTGAAAACTCCCGTTATTCTCCACCACAGCTAAAACCTACGCGATTCTTTTGACCTCCTCATTGGTGTATTTTTATCTTCATTTACATCCGAATTATATATGTACTCTGACAAAAATATGATTCTATTCGTTGCAGCAGAGGAAAGCGCTCTTCGAAAAATCAGAGTGCTGCCTGTTTTTTACTGCAAAAATACGTAAAATGAATGAAAATATTACCCGGGCCTTCATCGGCCATTTTCGGTAAGGACATTTGCTCAAGACTCTGAAAATAATTAAATACCTGTGATCATTCTGATGAGCAGTAATCTCTAAAAATTGCCAACATTTATTGATAGGATATATAGCTACTTTTACCCCTCCATCTTACCGGAACAGTTGATAATAAACACAATATGGGTGATTATCGATTTCAAAATTGTAGCGTGTTGATGGGCAACTGATTATGAGTCATAAATATGAAGTCAAATGGAAAATCCATGGAATATATTTCATCAACTCCAACTTCTGATAGTTCAGAATTTCAAAGTGAAAGAAGCTGGCATTTTTTGTAGTGGGCGCTTACGAGCAAACTGAAATCAATACTAAATTTTCACTGCTGTCAATTTTTAGTCTTCCCGTTGCTGTGCAAAAATAGTGAAGAATTCGGTTGCCGACTTTTCTGCTGCGAGAATTGGAAAAGCACATTTTAGCGCGTTGGAGTCGGTATGAAGATTTTCGAGTGTGATACATCATAAAAGCACGTTATATTGTGGAACTATTTCATTTTGCTTTGGAGTAGTTTGACACAGTCTGCATTCACGCAACTATACATCTTCTACGGTTAGCCTGGCCAAACATTTAGCCTACTAATGATTCAGGCGTGATTTCGTTCCTTGTAAAAAACACTCGAATTTTGCTGAGATTATTCAATGTGATCATCGTGGATCAAACAATTATTGTAAGCGTATTATAGATTGCGAAGAAAGAAGTGAATGAGAAAAGACGAAGCGCAAAGGGAGACGTAAACGACATAAAATTTTTAAAAAGTCATAGCTTCTAAAGCCCGACCGGCGAAGTCCCACGCTGCCCTCGTTATACTTCAAACTCCGCCCTCGAGATTTTATATGTGAACAGATATAGATATGAACGAAGTCATACCTCACCTATTTGTGCGAATAATAATTTACGGTGTGTTCGCATTTAAAACGTTGCGGTCCCGACTGACTTCTGTCACCCTCGCCAGGGAAACAGAATCAAATTTAGCCACTCCCACGTGTAAATTGAGTCATCTTTCGCCGGACGACTTCAGTAGCCACAGAATGACGAAGGTCAATCTCAAAAGTTTTTTGAGACCACTCGCTATGTCGCAGCAATTCTTGAGAGAAGTGTGGTGCAAAGTAGATGTGGAGGCCCATCTGGATTCCTAACAATCAATGATCGCGTTTACCTCATCATTTTTCAAGTACCGCTCCACTGAGTATTGGTCAATTTGCAGAATTGAATGTGCCACCCGGCAAACGTGTGTTTTGTAAACAACTGGCAGGAGAGAATTTGGACCCTGAATTTTTCGCAGGTGACTGAAACATGCATAAAAATGCGAGATATTAATATCTGGCGAGTGTTCACGAAATTTGTGTTTATTTTCGGGGAGCCCACCGTTGTGAATTGAATTAGCTATCAGACCATGTTGACCCAAACATAAGTCAGCATACAAAGGACTGTAAGATCCAACGTCAGGTATGATTCTTTCAGATCATCACGACTTTCCCAACATGAGATGGTCTTTCTACTTGACATGAGCGTATGAATTGAAAAAATTTTCATATTTCAAAAAGCAATCTCAGACGATAAGAGAATACTTTAATGCTTAGAGAAGACGCTTTATTTCTCGTCGCATCACAAATTTATGATGAGATATTCTCAGAGACTTGATACATATATTGATGTTTCATAACACA
>JAPYYZ010008302.1:0-10781 GCA_030522705.1 Eretmocerus eremicus
TTTATTTTTATAACGAATTGATTAAAATGCAACGAGAACACGGCACACGTGAGGGGTGCAACATTCATGACATCGAGTACTGCAGTCATCAAGAATTAGGTTTGGAAACAAAAATCAAATATAAATGTTGCAAGTGTGGCTATTACGCGTGGGTGAATTTGGTTGACAAGAATGATGGGACCATGGGGCTCAATGAAAGTGCTGCTGCAGGATCAATATGTGCAGGAATAGGATATGCTGAATCGAAACAATTCCTTGCCTCTCTTGGGGTTAAACACATGTCAGATGTTACCTACAGAAAATGCCGTTTGGATGTTTTTGAACACTTCAAAATGTGTTCCGAGGAATCTATGAAAGAGGCCCTCGAAGAGGAAAAAGAATTGGCCAGAATGAATGGTGATGTTATCGAAGGAATTCCATATATAACTGTTATACTTGACGGCTCATGGGGCAAGAGATCATACAAAAGTGGAAAATTCGATTCGTCGTGTGGATGTGCTGTCATTATTGGAGCTAGGACTAAAAAGGTTTTATATGTAGGGGTGCGAAACAAATACTGCTACACGTGTACCAGAGCCGCAAATAAAAATGTTCCTCCCCCAAAAGGTCACGCACATTTCCAAAATTGGGATAGTAACAAGAGTTCAAGTTCAATGGAAAAAGATATAATCGTCGAAGGTTTCGCAGGCAGTCTTCCGAAGCATGGAGTAATTTTCAGAATTATAATTGCCGACGGCGATAGCAGCGTGTACCAGGCTGTTCATAATAGTCGACCATACCGAAAACCCTATGTCAATGTCGAAAAGATTGAGTGTAAGAATCATTTACTGAGAAATTTATGCAGTAAAATTAAAGATGCCTCTAAATGTAAGTTCAAACAAAAAGTCAAACGAGGTAATATCAAATTATTCAGAAGTGTTGTAAGCAACGGAGCACTGAGAGTGAGACAACACGTAGTGAAACTTGTTAGGATTGCAATGTCGAACGAACAATCTCAAGCCGGGGAAAAGTCTCTGCAGAAACAAATACTTGACTCCGTCCATCATTGTTTTGGGGACCACCGAAACTGTCTGAAGCTAGAAGTGCCGTGTGAAACTAAAAGAAATGAAAGGAACTGGGTACCTGATTTGATTTCGACTGGAATCTATGAGCAAATCCGAACAGCAGTATCTAACGTGAGCTGCCATGTCAGAAGTTTGTTATCCAATGAAACGAATAATCGTGCCGAGTGTTTCCACGGGATCGTTTGCAAAATGCTCGGAGGCAAAAGACGGAACGAAAGTGCCAGAGAATCCTACGAGCTACGAGTACACGCAGCGGTCATACAATACAATACTCATGCTGTTCTCAGTAGCGTGCTCCAGACTGCTGGCTTTAAAATCCCGCATGCTTTGAAGCTGATGGAGGATTGTCAAAAAAAGAAAATAATCACCAATCAAGCACTGAGAATAATCTTGGGACGGCGCAAAAAAAAAAATGCGGCGGGTGAGGATGCTGATTACGGGGAGTCCGCCAGGCGCCCAGATATCGATTCAAGTGCTTACGAGGTCTTGAAAGAAGAATTGTTACAAAAATTGAAGAATGATCAAGCAAACAAGTCAAAGCTTTTTGAAGAAACGAAAAATCAAAGCGGGTGCGAAAAATGGCACGAGCTTCGAAGTGAACGATGCTGCTCATCGAATTTTGGCAAAATATGTAGGTTGAGACCTCATACATCACGAGCGAAGACTGTCAAAGACATACTGTATCCACGTGTGACCGACTTAGCGGCGTTTCGCCATGGCCTTGAGAACGAAGACGATGCTCGAAACAAGATATCGAAGCTTCTGGGGAAAACAATTGAAAAAGCCGGCTTAACCATCGGAAATGGAGATGAATATTACTTAGGCACATCAGTTGATGGCCTCATAGATCAGGATGGCATTTTGGAGATAAAAATTCCAATCAGTGCTAAAGATTTGACGTTCAAGCAAGCCATGAATAAAAAACCTCACCTAAGGCGGATATTTGCTAAGAATAATATTAAAAAAATGAATCCTTCGCATGTGTACTACTATCAAGTTCAAGGACAGCTCCACATTACTCAAAGAAAATATTGTATTTTTGCTCTCGTCACTGGGAAAAGTATTCACCGCGTTCGCGTGGAACGTGACGATAAATTTTGGGACCGAAATATGGCTGTTCCGCTCAAAAAGTTTTATTTTGATTCTTTGCTACCGGAGTTGATAGACAGCCGTTACAATCGTGAAATGCCATTAAGAGAACCTGATTATGTGATCCAAGCCCAGAAAGTCTGGGAAGAAAGAAAAGGAGCGAAAGCGAAGAAAGCAGCAGCAAAAGATAAGAATCAGCTTAAAATGAGCAGGGACAAAGCACCTGCGAGGACTCAGAGGAACAAAAAGAAAGCCAAGATACAAAGCACTAAGACAAAAGCAGTTAATCCCGAAAAAGAGAATAATTTACATTCTGGGGATATTTCCCAGTCGTCATTGGCTAACAATCAATGTGAAGACGAAAAAATGGTAACCGATAACGGAATCAGGGAAAGTGACGAGGGTGATGAGATTTTACGTAATTTGTATGATGACATCAATATGGAGTTGGTTTTCAAGAACATTCTTGATGTCAAGACTAGGCTCACCGACGATGAGATCGGCGTCTTTCAAAAACTTGTGCTGCAGACAACGTCTAAGTATGAAATTCACCCACCAGTGTATTACAGATATCCGGAAAGACTTCCAGAAGAATATAAGCGGTTCCATGGTAAAACTCATTTGCAGATAATTGGGGGACACGACCGTTACATGCATTGGATATGTTATACTTACGACGGGGAGAAATTATTCATATATGATAGCTCCAATAGAACCGATTTGGACGATACTGTGATAAATTACTTTGAACACAGATATCCCAATCTGGACTATGCAAAGATACATTTTGTACCAGTCACTCAACAGCCAGATCCTGATATTTGTGGAGTTTTTGCGTCTGGTTTCATGACACACATAGTTTTGGGTAGTCACCCGAAGCAGTACAAGTACTCCAAGAATGCTAATATGATGAGATGTCACTTGAAGGATATGTTGGTGAATGGAAAACTTGCTTTGTACCCCCAAGATCAAACGATGAAAAGAATCAAGCAAAATGATCAATTCATTCCCGATAATCGCCAAAAATCTGTCGCCGCTAAAAGAACCTTGAGTGTTATTAATTCGGCGGATGTAGCAGATGAAAGATTAGATCCGATTGTGTCAAGTGGCGTCGTGCCAAGTAAAGTTGCCAAACTTGAATCACGTAGTGAACAACACACAACCTGCGACAATCGATCTCCAAGTATAATCACTGGTACAGAAAATATCAACAATGAGTTCGTATCGTATTATGATGGAGATATCGAAATGGGACCAGTTTATCGCTTATCTCGATTGCCTACAAGAAGTATTCAAAACTACAAAAACTTATACAACAACCGAAAAATTCTTATTGAAAATGTACTTGAGATTGTGTACAACAAAAATGCACTACTGAATGATGATACTCTCGACTTCTTCATACGGATACTGAAGGAAAACACAGACCAGTTTGAAATCCAGAGTGTCAACTATTTATACTGCTTGGACGCAGTCGAACCGACTGATTCTACATCAATCCAGATTATTGGCGGATCATCAACAAATCACTGGCGAACGGTTTTCTTCCAAGATAGGAAACTCCATGTATATGACAGTTTACCAAACTTTGGCAAGTTGCGTGAATCAGAAATGAAGTATGTGAAGAAAAGATTCCCGGCGCTGGACGTGAAAAATATCATTTATCATAGAATGAATGTTAGACAGAAAGATTTAATTATTTGTGGAGTGCATGCATCTTCATTCGCCGTCAGTTTAGCATTGGGTGTTAACCCATATGAGATTCCAAAAATTGCGTATGAGACAGACCAAATGGTGATTCGAAGACACATGGCTGGCATTCTTATCACTCGTACCCTATCTCCGTATCCTACGCTGGTTGCTTCTATTGAAAAATGTTGAATTCGTTTTATTAAGTACAGCTCGTGTAAGTATACTTCTTCATGATAAACCCGCAGTAATGTGGAGGATAGTTTTTTTTCCATGATATTGGATTTACACTTTCTATTCATTATGACCGGAACGATTCAGAAATTTGGATAGAATATGCAGTGACCGAGAAAAGAATTATGCATGCATCGTTACGTGTAACTTGAGTTATTATTGTCATCCGCAATGTATCACACAGCTGATCATAACCATTTTGAAAGTCACCAGCAAGCCAGCCTCACTTGCGCAAATCATATGATGAAGTGGAATGCACTGCTGTAACCGAAAGTATTATGAATCTTCAATTTGAATCACCATCAACAGAAGCCTAAGCGTTTGATGTAGATTGAAAAGCACTATGAACCGTGAAGGCCGTGTAAAATTGGACCTCGAATTGGACCGCGGTTCCCGGTTATGAATTATCCAGCTCGAACCGAGTACTTTGGACATTGGCAAAACAGCAATTTCTTCCTTAATTTACGGTGCCCATGGCCAACTCTGCCCTGATAAATTCACGTTAGGGTACGTATCTACGATATGAAACTATATTCTTATATGATTTCAGAGCATAAGAATAAATATTCTGCTTATTTCATAATTGCACTCGCACGGATCTTGCTGATGTAAAAATGTCGAGTATCCATTGTTTAGCAAAGCCAGTCTGGGATCCTGATCTATGATGAATTCAACTTGGAATCAATATCAACTCTGATGCAGGATCACGCAGTTAAGAGACAATAATTTGACCATATTCTATATTCTTGATTCAAAGGCCTTATTTCGTATCCCACGGCTCTTACTCTACAGGGTACTTGACAATCGGGGATGATCAGTGAAAACGCATACAAGATCTGCATCTGAATTGCACCGCATCTGACAAATTCCTCATGTGGATCGATGCGCCTCCATTAGATATCCCCAGTTGATATGCGAATCTGACAGATTTAAATTTGAAAACAATGGCGTTGCCAGAATCCCGACGGTAGTAGCGAGTCAACCATTCATCCAAGCTGAGATGGAGGGAAAATTTTTGGACACTCACAAACGAATTCGCGGCTTGGGAAAGTTATTTACTGTCAAAATCTATATGAAACTGCCTGATTGTGAATATGATACTGAAATGGATAAGAAAACGTGGAAGCATCTCATATCCTGTCTTCGAGATATTTCGACGCAATGCAGCCATGACTCCTTCACAGCATTATAAAATATCTGAAGATATCATTATTTTCGAAATTTTGAATATTTCCCATGTTGGCGAGTGGCATCCTAAAAAATTTATTAGCCACTGCCAAGATGATCCGCAGTTTTTGGTACGTTTTTATGTCGTTATATAATATGTCTATTGTGGCTCAGACGTTATGATAAAAATATTTCTATTTCATGTCACAACCGAGCTTTATGGAAATTTCTTGGAAAGTTCGTACGATTGTACGATTTGATCACGCATCCTGTTCTACGTTGGCTTATCGTGATACCAGGCCTCCAATCTTGTGAATAAGACACGGGTAAGAATATCATTCCCCTTGCATCTTTTTTGGACGGGATTTCCCCCGAACCAAAACGGAATTCGGAAATTGAATTTATTCCTTGACTTCTTTTTGACACCAACTAACCCAAAATGAAAAGCATTTCATTATTTACGGGAAAATGAAAATGTTGCCAACTCGGATCATCCGATGCCAATTTTGAGACAGAAGTTAAGTTTCATTTCGGCATTCCGTTTTGTTCCGGGGAAAATACTGCTTTCTCGAGACTACAGATGTCCACGAGTGTAAGCTGAAAACTAATCTTCACAGAGCCCCCAATTGACGAAAGACCATGATTCAGTAAAAGAAAGCTCAACACCGAATATATATTTGCAAATCCTAACTTGCACTCCAAAGGATCATGATAATTTGAGTACTATGTATATTGGTCTACCACATGAACCCAGTTTGCATAAGTTCTTTCAATGTGTTCCGACTGAATGTATTGAATTCAAGTGTGAACCTGCAACAGTACATGTTTGTGATTCTCAACCCAATAACATTCGTCAGCCATTCAACGAAAAATTGTGTGATATTTGTGTGTGCTGATAGTTCATTTCATGTGTTGAATTGAATATGAATAATTGAGATTCTCCAGAGCAGACACATGAGTATTTGCAAGAACAAGGACAAACATTGACTGTGTAATACATTGGCAACACCCTTGTACATATGCAAGACAGCTATGATATTCGATATCCTTGTGAAAATTGTGTGAACAAATTGTAACGATCGGTCAGCACAGCACCAAGTCGGTTTCTACTCTAGGAATTGTGAAGCTCATCACCGTCGCTGCAATGGTCAATTAAAATTGAGGTATGTATCTCCCAAAATATACAAGAATCGCTCGTGATTACCATGATATGAATAGTCATTGATTCCCCATTTCTTTCTTCTTACGAGCACCGGACGAGTACCACAAATTTCAACCGATGCATCGGCCACCAAAATCAGTATCGATTCATGACATAGATCAACTCATCACCACTAGCTGTCCAGGTCAATTACGAGTACAAGAGTAAATATTTCTACTGTAACTTATCCATTTATTACTCGCCATGTTCGTTTTTTACTCAATGAATACCGGTCTTCTCTCTACAGGTTATCACATGCCGAGTTCTTTGAATTGCACGCTTTCTGAATTCATCACTGACAATTCAAGCGGCATATGTGGCGAAACGACTATCCAAAATGATATGTATTGTGTGCGAAAATGTGTCGAGAACGACAGCATCGGAAATTTTCACCAGCTCACAAGCACTACCAGCCATCTCGATATTGTGTGTGTACATAGCAATTTGGCATATGACCATTTTTAATATAAAACGTTGGTAATTGCAGAACAACACATACTCAACAAGCGATCGAAATTTGAATGAAAAATCGTGCACGCTTTTGAAGCGATTGATGATCTGAATTATTAACTGACAATTGAGAAAAACGCAAATGTCCCAGAATGTCCATCGACAAATTCAACCTCCGGCTTGATGATTTTTATTATTTTCTTACAATCAGCCAAACCTCACACTGCCATGAATTACTGAGAGCCACAACAGCATTGATAGTCATGTTCCAAATAGAATTCGCGTCTTCTTGAAATTTACAATCAATGATAATGACCACTGCAGATATGACCATTCAGCCGTGGGCATTGCATACTTGCGGAGATAATTGTTAGTTTCATGATGGCTTCAACTTAACAAAACGTGAGCTAATGTTGAATTTCCGCTCAAGCTTGTTGACAATTTCCTGACAGTGAGCTATTATACTACGGTTCTTTGAACCATCATATTTTGTGTGATGAATTTGTCTCGTCATGCAGGTAACAACATATTTGTACTTTTATAAAGTTTTGTGGCGCAAGCTAAAAATGTTCATACTCATATTCATCTGTACCAGGGACAGCAGGAGCACATATTCACCAGAGATATAAAGAACGATAACACGTACTTGCAACATCATTTCATCACCTCGTCAGGTAACGATTGGACTGTGCAGAAAAATTGAGTGCATCGGACAGCTGTGTTAAGAGCCTGTGCAGTTGTGGATGTGTATCGTGTGTGGATGTGAAGCATATTTTTGCTTGTTTGACTTAAATGGAGTGGATTAGGCCTATAGGGGATACCACTTAAAAACGCACCATACTGTACTCTACCCCTTGGGTGGTGTGGAAACGAGTACACAAAGCCGCGTACGCTCCGTGCAGAAGGATCCTATTCCATTCGAAGTGATTACACGAATGCGAATCTTAGATATCATTTCAACCCATCAAAGGAAAAGATGTATAACAGCCTTACTCCGTCGCCAACATCATTTATCCATCTGTGCTGTGAAGCTCACTTTTATACCAAAAGTTTCCCATTTAATAATAATCGTCAGTACTCTGAACAATCCAATTATGTTGTGTTCTTCGAGCCTATAAAGATATTTTTAGGAACTAATTCTGAGTTCCGAAAGTGCAACGACCCCATCAGAAACAACTATCTAGTACAGTGTACTTGCTCCATTAATTTTCTCATCGACGATAACGCGGAGATGATGAGGCGTATCCCATATCAGAATCCACTCCATGCAAAATATTCTCACTCGGATCAAAAATCCAATTTTAATAATACATTCTCAAATAAATGACAGTCGAGTGTGCGGACCATATTTTTGATGTGTAGATCACGAGATAGATCGACATTGGCTTTCGTAACGTAATATCCCATGTACCGCGCAAGATAGCACCGAGGTATCGCCTCCCTCTCTCGCAAAGGATTCATACAAGTCTGTCTTGGTGGGTACCTGCACAATCCAAAGAAATAGCTATAAAAAATGTGTCAGCCCCTTTCAATTTTCAGTTTTTATTTCCATATATCATTATTGACGTTGTACAAAGAAAAACGTTTCGATCAAAAACTGAAACAAGATGCAATGACGTACGGCAGCGCAGAATGAGTCATATCTATTATCGCGAAAGAGCTGATAGGCACTTCGTAAAATGATACTATCTGCTAAACCGAATATTGAAAGCACAACTGCCCTATCAATCCATGTTAGTGCTTGCAGTGGTTCAAATCACATCTCTGTTCGTGGCGCCCTAGAGTCTGAAATGATAAAACCATGATGATTCGAGGTCATTATAGAATCATTAGCCAATATTCACCTTTTCTAAACGCTCGTTAGCTTTCTCTTTTCTATCTTGGAGGGCTTCCAATTGTCGTTGCAATTCCCGGTGGCCTTTCTCAAAAATGTCCCTGACCTGCATACAATAGAACAATTAACAAAAGTATCGTGAACCGACGATGCGACTTTCACAACTTGTTTCTGCTCTCAGTTTTCGATATTTGTTCACAGGGCACCTTGACAAAAAACATCCAAAAGCCCTACGCGGTACCTTCAAAACGAACCACACCAACATATTTTAGAAAGAAACAGTCGACAATTTGATAAGAAATAACAAGTCGCTACAGCTAATTCAGTTTAGGTTTTTTATATTTTTTAGTCCCCGAGGTAGTGCAATGCCTTCAACGCGCTGACGCGGTTTTCTTGGAGATAAGCTGGACTATATTGGTCCAAAAAGAGGAAGAGTGCTAATGTAAGACCATCGATTGCCGAGATTGTCAATCTAGTTGAAGGTCTGTGAATATCATACTTTTTGAAGAATATGCACAATAATTTTACCAGTCGAGCAAGTCCATGCTCAAAGGTCGACAGCATGCGCAGCCACTTTATTTGTGGGCTTTGTAGAAATTGTTCAATAAAACAATTGCAAGCACCGGGCTTTAATAGCCTACGAATCTCAGCAATTGATGCGGTTAAACTCGTTTTTTAATCTCTAACTCTATTTTGTCTCCTCTAGTCAAGTAATTTTTTCATTACAAGCATACGCACTGCAAGGTAAAAAATACCATCAACCGGGGTTACTTTTCAATTTTCATCACTGCTTTTATCATCGTTTCCCCTGCAACTTGTAGACGCAACCAAACCTACCTTTGCCTCATACAGCATTCGCCAAGTTCAATGAAGGGCCAATATTCCCAAGGTAATCAACATATTTCAGTAACTTTCGCATGCATCTACAAGGATTTGGAAAAGTAGCTTTTGGAGTATTACCTAAAATGATAGATCCACGCGTTACAGATTTTGTTTCGATCATTATTTCGTGATTTTCATCTACACTGGATTGATCTTCTCGAAACACCAATATCTCACACGGAAGTAAATCTAGCGCAAAAATTAGAACGGCATCTTAAACTCCCTATGGATACCTTGAATTGGTTTATTGACAATACTTATGGGATTTTTTGTAGTTGAGTTACTGTATTAAATAAGTCATCTGTGATACGGCACTGTTAATTCTTTCGGGATTGAAGCGAAAAAAAGGGATTTAGGATCACATTAAAAAAAAGGTTTCAAACTGAATTCCGATACTCCACAAAACGTCACGCTAATTTGATGCCTTCTGACTTTTTTCACGGGCATTTTTCATATGAAGTGTAGCTTGCATAAGATACTGGGCAGCCCATAATTATGCTCAGGAAAACCTTGAAACAATCGTAAATTTGTCTATTTTGCCAAGGATTTCAAATACGAAATATTGATCAAAATAAATTTGTCCGCCACATGTATTGATCGGATCTTTTCAAACATTTTAAATGCTTTTGTCAAAATTACTCTACAGTTCGAGGTTTCTGGGGTACCTTTCTACCGCATGAAAAGCCGTTCCCAGATTCGTGTAAACCCTTGGCGATTTGGAGGAAATATCAATTTCCCTCCTCATTTACTTTTTCTAAAAAGTATAACTTGGCGAGTATGAGTCTTCCAACCAAAACTTTATTCCTATATACTGACTTTTAATAGATTCATAGCGATTACACATACTCAACCATATACATATTAGAGTGTCCGTTATTTCCCAATATTTTTTAATCGACTTCTTCCACGACTAGGGATCATTCTTATGGTTAGAGATGAACAAAAAATGTTTTTTGGGATTTTCAAAAAAATATTTAACCGTGCCTGTAGAGCCATGAAGTTTCCCATTTAAATAACACGACATTTTCCTCATAAAACGGTCAGCTATTTTTCCTGGGCTCATTATCGGCCAAAAAAAATTCTCAATAAACCATAATCGATGTATTTTTGTGCGCAGAACCCGATCCCATGGTTGGTTTTGCGCTATATGCGGTCAAAAAATGTATAAACC
>JAPYYZ010008305.1:0-21024 GCA_030522705.1 Eretmocerus eremicus
CCAGAGACGCTTCGTAAGCCGAGATGACTCTGCCCGTGGGGCTCGGTGTTGGTACCATGATGCAGCCAGACATCGAGACTTCAACCTTGGGCGCTTCCAATGCTCCGGTGCCCTGAAACGACATCAAATTTAGGCACCACGAACCAACCCGACCTTCACGATTCGATCGAACAAAAAAGAGAAGATGCTTACGGATGGTTTCGGAGCCGTTGTCCTGGCGCAGGGCACGACGACCGGTGGAATGAGGTGAGCCTGCGCCGGCGGGCTGGCTACGCTTCCGGTCACGATGGACGGAGCGACGCCCTGGAGCAGGTGCGCCTTCGGGCTGATCAGCTGAGACTGGCCGTTCAAGCCCTTGAGGGCCGTGGCCGGCTGCACGGGCGACGGTGGTACCGCGTGGATCCTCGGCGCCGCGGGGCTCGCAGCGAGCGGACCCTGGTGAGCGTTGACGGGCAGCTTCTGCGTCTGCAGGTTGACGATGGCCGACGCGGGCTGCGGCTGCTGCTGCTGCTTGGCCGCCTGCAGCAGGTGCTGCTTCGGATTCGGAGGCGTGCCGGTGCAGTTGAGCACCGGAGACAGCGGCTGGCCGGGTTTGCCGTTGACCGGCGCGACGGGCTTGCCCACGACGGGGTGAGGACTGCTCGTGGTCGGGGCCGGGCCCGCGTGGGCGTGCAGGTTCTGAGCGAGCACGGCGGCCGGTTGGGGCGGCGCGACGACGGTTGGCAGGGTCGCCTTGCTCACGACGACGGGGTGAGGAGTGGCGCTGGCGACGCCGAGCTTGCTGGCTCCGAGCACGTGCGCCTTGAGGCTCGTCGGCTTGGTCGAGGCGGTTGCCGCGCTCGGGGTGTTGTAGCCCAGGACAAGGGGACACGTCGTTGCCACGATGCTCGCGGCCGACTGGATGACTGGCGACTGCGGCTTGGATATCACGCTGCTCTGCTGCGCGGGCATCGGCGTCACGACGGCCGTCGGAGCCACCTTCGGAGCTTCCGCCGAGCTTACCTCGCTCGAGCACTTGGCTCGAGCGTTCGCCTGGATGGTCGTCAGCGGTTCGGGCGGCGGAGCTGTCCTCGCCACCCTCATGGCGCTCTGGATGACCTGGGGCCCTAGCTGCTGCGCCGAGTTGGACGAGACGGGGATGTACTGGCCCTCCTCGGACTCGCGCATCGGGATGAGCATGCCGGTGACCGGGTCGATGAGGGTCGTCGGCTCCAGCGGGTTGGTGGACCCGGGCTTGAGCACCAGGCCCGCCATCGTCACCGGCTTTGGCTTGACCTCGCCAGCGACGATCTTCTCCGTGGAGGCGACGACTGGTGGCTGCTGCTGCTGCTCGCTCTTGTCGCTCGGAGTCGGCGATGGCTCCTTGATCTTGTCCACGTCGGCGCTGGAAGCGTCCTGCAAGCTGCTGTCGGCCGCTAATTTAGTTCCCTTCTTCGAGCCGCGGGGCGACTTTCTCGTTTCAGCGCTCGTGGCGGCTGCGGCCGTGGTGACGACGACCTGCTGGGTCGGGCTCGTGGTCGTCGACGTCGTCGTCGTCGCGGTGGTGATGACGGAGGTCGGCTTCGGGGCGTTGTTCTGCCTCGCGCTTCTGCGGGTTCCGCTGCCCGAAGCGGTACTGGGTGCCGGGCTCTTGTTCGCTGCGCCACGTACCACGTCCTCGATGATGTCGTCCACGGTGCTCCGGGTGCCGTCCTTCTCGGCCAGTCGGCGGGACTTGCGCGTGTTGGCCGACGGCTGAGCAAACTCGTCGCCGGGCGCCGGTACCTCCTTGGCCGCGGCCACTGGTGTCGTCGGCGTCGCGGCCGTTGGAGGAGGCGGAGGCGGTCCCGGCGCCGACGGAGAGTTTGCTCCGGGCGCTGCGACCGGCGCCCCCGACCCGGGCGACTTGATGGTGAGAATGAGCCGGGGCCGGCCGGCGTTGTCCTCCTCGCTGTCGTCGTGGAACTCGTACACGTCGGCGGGCTTGTTCTTGTCAGCTCCGTGCTGCTGCTTGCCTCTGCCGGTGCCCGAGCGTCCAGCGGACGTTGCTCTCTTTTGCTGCTGCTGCTGATGTGGCTGCTGAGGAGGTTGAGGTGGAGCCGGCGACGTGGCGGCTGGTGCACCGGTGGTGGGGGTCGCCGTCGTCGTCGTCGTAGTGGTCGTGGAGGCAGCTGGAGACGCGGTGGTGGAGTTGCTGTTCTTGCCGCGTCTGGTGGTGACGCCCGCGGAGCCACTTCGAGCGTTGGGTTTCTTGCTCTTGGCGGACCTGCTGCCGCGACGGTTCTTGGTCGTCTCGCCGCCCTCGGTGTCGACACCCTCGTCCTGTTCGTCGGGGTTGGCCGAGATGCTGTTCTTGCGGCCGTCGTCCTCCGTCGACTCGGACTCGTGCCACGAGTCGGCGTCGCTCTTGCTCGCGTCGTGCAGCTCCTCCTCGTGGGCCTCGTTGCTCTCGCTGTCGCACAGAGCGTCCACCTTCTTGATCGCGCTCTCGATGTTGGCCTCCAGCGCGGACCAGTAGTCGCTGTCCTCTTTGCTGTCGGTGCCGTCCTCCTTTGCCGCGAGCTCGGCGGCCGTCTCCTTCGCCCGATGCTGCCGCTCGTCCTCGTCCGCGTCCGGGACCTCGGTATCGCGAGGCGGCGGCTGCTGGTGGTGACTAACCGGGCGATGGTGTGTCTGCTGGACCACGTTCGGTCCGGAGGCCATGAATATCCGGCCACTCTCGGACACGCGAGTTATCTCCTCCGTCTGGCCGTCTCTCTGCTCAACGTTGCCGCTGTTGTTGGCAAAGTTCGAGCTCTCGATCTTGGCCACCTCCCTCGCCCGATGTTGCCGCACCTCTTCGTTCGCGTCCGTTGCCTCCGTGCCGCACACGGCGGTCTTCTCGTCGTCTCTCTCGGGGTTGAGCGGCAAGTTGGCGCTCTTGGCGGCCTCGACGGTGTCCGGCTCGAGCTTCATTTTGACAACGACGCTCTCAACCGGCGTCGGCTCCTGCTTCTCCAGCTTCGGCGCCAGGTTCAACGCGCACTCCAGTTTGACGTTCTCGCTCTTGACGATGTTGGGCTTCACGTCGAGCGCGTCCTCCTGCTTTATGGTGCCCGGTTCCTGTTTGACAAGGAGATCTTCCAGCGGAAAGCCGCGCGAGTCCTTGTCCAGGAGGCCGGCCTCGACGAGCGGCGAGCCCGGTAGGGCGTTGGCCAGTTTCGACGTTACCACGACGCCCTGGGCCACCGTCGAGACGACGGGCACGTGGGTCTTGGCCAGCAGCTGGCCCTGCGACATCGCCGACAGATGCGGAGGCAGCGGGGCCACCAGCTTCTGCCCGACGACCGGCCCGACCGACTGCACGAGGCACTTGTCGACGAGGTGCTGCTGCTGCGGCACGAAGGGCACGATGCCCTTGACGGCGGGCGTCGGCGTCGGCACGTGGAGCGGCTGATGGTGGGCGCCGACCGGCCGACGTCGTATGATTTGGCGCACTCCCGGCTGCCCCGAGGCCAGCATGATCTGTCCGCACTTGGACACGCGAGCCACCCCCAAGAAGGTCATCTCGTCGTCGAAATCGCTCGGCGACGGGGGCCGCTCGGCGCCGCCGGCGCTGTTGACCAGGTTGGAGCTCTCGATGTTGGCCGTCTCGGGTATGTAGGTCGGCGGCTGGTTCGGCGAGGGCACCTTGGGCGAGGTGGACGGCTTGTTGCTGGGCAGCATCTGCTCGTGGTGGTGCTGCTGCTGCTGCTTGGCCAGCTCGCTCGCGGCCTCGCTGGGCGGCGGCGCCCCGGGCAGGTAGGGCCTCGGCGCCGGGTTGAGGTTGAGCGGGGGCAGGCCGCCGCGCGGGTAGTTGGGCGCGACCGCCCTCATGCCCGGCGCGTGCTGGATCACCGGCTGCTGGCTCGCCGCGGTCGAGTAGATGTGGGCCGGCTGCTCGGGCCGGTGCGCCGAGATGGGCACGCTCACGGGTATCCTCTGCACGGGGCTCTTGGGGCAGAGCGGGCTCGCGGCCGGGTTGCGCCACTGGCCGTTCGGCGAGATCGGCGACTGCAGCTGGCCCTTGGTCGCCGGCGAGGCCGGCTGCTGGGACTGCCTCGTCGCCGAGCTCGGCATCATCTGGCTCTGCGGACTGCACACCGGCAGCCTCTGGTACAGCGGCTGCTGCGGCGGCGGGGCGCCGGTGCTCTTGGCCAGGTCGAGCGGCGGCGTCGTCTGCTGCTTGTAGTGGCACGGGCCCGGCGGAGTTCTGGGCTGCGTCGGGCACGGAGGCTCGGGCTCGGCGGCGCACGCGCTCGGCTCCATCGCCTCGACCTGGGGCGTCCTCGTCGCGAGCTCGCGACTGTTCCACGAGTGAGCGATCACCGAGTTGGGCGGGGTGGTGTGGGGCTTGGGCGCCGTCGCGGCCGGCTCGGAGGCCCTCTCCACGGGTATCGCGGCCACGGGCGCGACCGTCGACGGGTCCTTCATCGGAGACCTGGCGTACAGCGAGGAGCAGACCGACGCCGGGGCGTCGGACGTCGTCTTGGTCTCGGAGACGTTGGCGCTGGGCTGCTGCTGCTCCTCCTCCGTGTCGGTGTCTATCTGCAGGTCGTTCTCGCTCAGCGGGGTGTCGGGCTTGGCGATTTCCGCGGGCTCGGCCGTCGCGGCGCCGCTGCTCGTCGCGCTGGACGACGTCGCCGAGGCAGCCTTGAGGCTCTCGACCGCCCGCTGCGTCTCCGGGTCGGCGTTGCGGTGCGCGGCTGGCGTCGCGCCGGCGTCCTCCTCTTGCTCGTCGACCGCGCCGCTCTCGTCGTTCTCGTACGAGTAGTCCTCCGGCTCGCCGAAGGTCTCCTCGAGCAGAGCCGCGACCGCGTCCTCGGTCTCCTCCTGCGATATGACCGCCCGGGGCTTGTCCTCGCTCTCCGCCGGCGGGGTGGTGGGCGCCTCGGGCAGCAGCAGCCCCTCCTGCTCGTCCCTGCTGCCTATCGACTGCAGGCTCGTGTCGCGCTCGTCCGGCTCGGATATGCTCTTGACCGCGTTGTCGTGTATGCTCTCGTCGATGGCGACCCCGAAGCCGGGAATCAGCGTGTCCTTCTTCTTCTCGCTCTGCTGCTGGAGCTCGTCGGCGCTGGCGGCGACGATGACTGCCGCCTCGTCCGGGCCCGAGTCGGTGCTCGGCATGCTCAGGCCGGTGGCCGTCTTGGCGATGGGGCTGCCGGCGACGACGTCCTTCTGCTGCTTCGGGGACGAGGCGAGCGAGACCGGACTGCTGGTCCGCGGAGGCGTGCCCTCTGCGTCGAGGTTGGGCAGGCCGACGTTGCTCTGCTTCTGCTGCTGCTGCTGCTCTTGGTGATGGTGGTGATGGTGATGGTGGTGATGGTGGTGGTAGTCCTTGCGAGAGCGCTCCTCCTTGGACTTCTTGCGCTTCTTCTTTCGCTCCTTGAGCTTCTCCGGGGCGGAGTTGCTCGAGGGCGTCGTAGGCTCGACGCTGTCGTTGTCGTCGGTGAAGCGGAACACGTCGTGGTCGTTGGTGGAGTTGTTGCAGCAGAGGCTCGTCGCCGATTTGGGCGAGCTCGGCAGACCGAGCAGCTTGGCCTCGATTTCTCGGCCGGCCTCGGCCAGGTCTATGCTGTTCTCCTCCTCGTGGGCGGGATGCCTGCTGCGGTGCCTCTTGTCCTGCTTTTTGTTGGCGCGCTGCTCGTGACTGTCCGGGCTGCGAAGCTCGGCGTCGCTGTCCGAGTGGTAGTGGTTGAAGAAGTTGATGCCGTTGCCGCCGCTCGGCTCGTCCAGGTCGTCCGACAGGGGGCCAAAGATGTCCTCCATCCGCTGGCTGTCTCTCGCCTCCTGTCGGTTTAGCCTCTTTCGCCGGGCTTTCGTCTTGCTCTCGGCGTTCCTGTCGCGCCGCTTGTCCTTCTTGCTCTTGGCCTTCTTCTCGCGGAGCGCTCCCTCCTCGTTCTCGCTGAGCGTCGTCCCGGTCAGGTTGACGTTCGTCGCCGAGTTCGGGGAGTCGTCGCCCACGTGATTGGAGTTCATGCTCGGGCAGAGTGGCTCCATCTTGATTTTGTGCTCGTGACTGTTACACAGCTCGAGCTTGATGCCGTCTTCGCTCGACACCGAGTTCTTTTGCCGCTTCTGCTTCTTTTTGTGCGATTTCTTGCGAGAGTCCCGCTCGTGGTTATTCGGCACGGCGGGGTGACTCGAGTGGAACGACATGGACATTCGCTCGTCTTCGTCAGACGTTCTCAGCTCGTCCTTTACGCTCACGTTGTTCACTATCACATTGGAGTTCATCGTCAACGACTTATCACAAGGATGATGCTTCTCTTCGCTATCGGCGAATCCAAGATCGACGTCGTTCTCCAGAAAGCGCTCCGTTTTGATTTTGTTGGGCTTGTTGTACAGCTCGTCCTCGCTCGTGTCCGAATGAATGCGAGATCTGGAGCACTTGCGAGATAACGATTTGGCCCTCGTCGAGTCGGACTCCGAGGTCCCTTCGTCCTCGGTCAGAGCCTTGCTGCTAACGGAGTCGCCATCCCACGATGTGCTCTGCTTCTTCTCCTCTCGCCTCGCTCTGCTCTGTTTGAGCTGCGAGAACTTATCCTTCAGTCTCACCTGAAATGTGATTTGCATTTGTCAGTAAATGTGATGATTTCAGAAAACTTACGATGGAAAGAAAGCAGAAAGGTTGTATCTCGAATACACGAGTAATCATTTCTCGAGGAATAAAAAAGTTCACGAGCAAGAGATTAATTGAATTGGATCAAAAAAGTTGTAGATATTGTACATTTCAATGGAAATTTGAAAGGCAATGATGGATAATTGAGCTGAAATATCGTGAGGATGATCTGACCGATTGATTCTGAGGTTGAAAGCATCCAAACCTATTTTTGAAATGACGTGAAATGGCAAAGTTAGGGTCTTAAAAAATTCTCAGTTTTCATTCCATAGTTGACAAAATAAACATCGCTCGAGAGTCACTGTTGGGCAATATGTCCCTCCAAAGTCTCGAAAATTTTCCAAATATTTCCAGATTTTCAAAGTGCACATAATCAAACTTATCGCCAAATATTGAGAAATGCGCTCGTCCACAAGTGTGTCCATGTGAACAGAAACAGCCGGGGAGCTAAGAAGTTCGTAAAACTGATGAAAGAATAAATGAAAAGTAAAGTATTCTCACCTGTCGTTTTTCCTCTTCTAGTTTCTGGATATTCCGCGTCGACCTCGCCTTGACCTTGTCGTACATACTAATGTAGGCGGGCTCGTCGTCCACGATGTCAAAGATGGAATGTTTCTTTGGTTCGTCGCTATCCGTGTCGGTAGCCGAGGGTATACGCATCCCTTGCATGTCGTGCGTAAATTGCTGGTGCTGCTGGAGCAGTTGCGCCGCGGCTTCTTTCGCGTGATGAAGCGTCTGGACGGTTGGCGCTTGTTCTTTGGGAGTGATCGGGTCGACCCTTTTGGTGAGTTCCAACCTCGACAGGAACTCCTTCTCCGGATCCTCGACTCGCGAGATCTTTGGGCTTCGTTCCCTCTGGAAGGGCTCCTTCTCGAAGGACCTCTCCGAGCGGCTCTTCTTGCGCTGCTTCTCCTTGCCACCGCTGCTGTCCCTGTTGTTGTTCTCCTTGCCCTCCCTACTAGACTCGCGAGACAGCGTGAGCGCGCCGTCGTTGAGCGAGTCCTTGCTGTCCCTGCTGTCCTGCGTCGAGACAGAGTCCTTGCTCTCCCGGCTGTCCCTACTGTCGCGACTCGTTCTGTGCGGTTCGCTTCGATGCGACTTGTTACTGCTCCGCTGCTCGTCGGGCCGCCTGTTCTGCTTCGAGGACTTGTCCTTGCTGTCCCTCCTGTGCTCCGAGGAGATCTTGACGCGCTTAGCCTCCTTGTGTTCGTCTTCGTTGGGTCCGTCTTGCGAGGAGCAGCGTCGCTTGTTCGAGATCTGCGCTGGCACGTGTTGCTGCTGCTGCTGTTGTTGATGTTGATTTTGATGGTGGTGTGGGATGCTGTTAACGTGATTCTCCGTCGGAGCAGCGGGCACCGCGGCCTTGTGCGGCTTGGGCTCTTCGTGGGGTCGTTCCCTCCTGATGTTATCCTTTTCCGACTTATCGCCGGTTTCTCGCTCCCTCCGCTTTTCCTTTTCCAGCCGCCTGTCGAGCTCTTCGCGTTTCCGTCTCTCGTCACGCTCGTGCTTCTCTTTGTCGGCGCGCTCCTTTTCCTCCCTGTCTCGCCTCTCCTTGTCTAGCCTCTCGCGCTCCTCCTTCTCCTTGCGTTTCTCGCGCTCCAGGCGCTCCCGCTCCTCCTTCTCGCGTTGTTGTTGCTGCTGCTTCTTCTCGCGCTCCAGCCGCTCCTTCTCCTCGCGCCTCCTTTCGCGCTCCAGTCGCTCCCGCTCCTCCTTTTCGCGCCGCTCCTGCTCTTCGCGCTCCTTGCGCAGCCTCTCCTTCTCCGCCCGCTCCTTCTCTTGCTGTAGTTTGCGTTCCCGCTCCTCGCGTTCCCGCCTCTCGCGCTCCTCCTTCTCCATTCGCTCGCGCTCTCGCCTCTCGCGCTGCTCCGCTTCGGTCCGCTCTTTCCGCTCCCGCTCCTCTCGCTCGCGTCGTTCCTTCTCCTGCTGCTGCTGTTGTTGCTCTCTCCTTTCGCGCTCCCGCCTCTCCTTGTCTTCCCGCTCCTTTTTATCGTGCCTGGACGCCTCCGATTCCGCGGGCGGCGTCACCTCGCTGCTCGGAGCCTTGTTGCCGCTGTCTACGACGCAGGGGCTCCCAACGACCGGAGCGTCCTCGTCCTTTCGCGACCTCCGGGACGACGAGGCCGTGGACGACGACGAAGAAACGGACGAGGGCGACTCTTTGCCCTTGCTCGAGTGCCTGCCCGCCGAGTCTCTGCTGTCCCTGTGCTCCCTCTTGAGTTTCGCTCGGGGCGCCGGCTGCTGCTCCGCCGACTGACTACTCGCGCACGACGAACCGGTGCCGCCGACCGGACCGAGAGCCGTCTGCGCGGGTAAAGGACTGTTGGCCACCGCTGCCGTCGTCGGGCCGTTGACGGGCACCGCGACCGGCAGGCTGCGGCTGGTGGAGGCTCCGAGGGCCGCGTGGGCCTGCTGCTGCGGGAGCGGCAGCGGAGGCAGCTCCGGACTGACCGTTTTTGCGCTCGTGGGAGGCGCGGGTGTGACCGGCGTGGCCGGATGACTAGGAAAGGGGTACTGCAGGCCGAGCTTACTGGCCGCGGCTGCAGCTGCGGCGGCCGCCGCCGCCGTCGCGCTGCTGGACTGCACGACTCCGACGACGGTGGAGAAGTCGCGGGGCTCGTACTTGTCGTTGAGGTTCTCGAGCCGCTTCGAGTCCTCGTCGAAGACGGAGCGCTTGGCCAGCACGGACTTGACGATGTCCGAGGGCTGGACCTCGTGCGCGTCGAGCTCGAGCAGCCGGTGCCTGAAGCGAAAGGGCTTGGCGGGCGCGGCGACGGCGGCTGGGCTCGCCGAGGAGCCGTTTGCTCCCGAGTGGCCGCCGTTGGAGCTGTCGAGTTTGGAGAGCAGGTCGCCGCCCTGGGCTCCGAGGGCCCGCGAGCCCGACCACTTCTCGTATTTCTCGTCCAGCGAGCGGATGCGCTCCTCCAGGCTCGGCGACTGTGGCGCCGCCTCGCTGTCGGAGCTGCTCGCCGGACTCGGGCTGGGCTGCCTGGGCGGAGGCGACGCCGGCGGCTGGGCCAGACTCCGGGGACTCGACGAAGCCGCTGTTGTGCTGGAAGCGCCGCACGAGGAGCGCTCGTTCAAGCCGACCGCCGGCGGCGAGCCGATCTTGCCGAGGCTCGCGGTGGAGCCCTCCCTGCTGACGCAGCGACTGCCCCCACTGCTGTTGTTGTTCAGCATCTGAGTGGCGAACCTTGGCAGGGGTAAGGACAGAGGCCCGTCCTGGCTGCGCTCGCGAAACCTCCGGGGCTCGCTCGGCATGATGTTCTCGGGCCGCTCGTCGACCAGCGGCGTGCCGGGCCTCGAACCTTCTTGATGCTCGTGATGCCTGCAAACAGACAAATACCGACTCATAAATATGGGGAGGGGGGTGGATATAGCTATTATTCGCAATGGCTTTTCCACGAAGTTGTACAAATCTGTCGAATATCATTCACAATCAAGATGAATGCTTTGATATCGAGCCTGGATTGATTTTCCGGACAATATCAACTACATGAGAAAACCTTGAAATCGAGTATTCTAACATCAAAGTAACCGAAAAGGTTGTGATTAGTATAAGTGAAATTAATTAAACTGGTGCATATGATCGACTTGGCAAAAATTTATTGTAGAAAAGTTTTCTCATCACGGGCTTTAGCAAAATTAGAACTCTCCGTCTTGTTTGGGTGTCGGACGAAGGTACAAAATTATGGTCTAATATTTGTCTATAGCGTATAGAGCTCGGAAGTTATAATATCATTCAGTTCGCCTCTCAATCTCCTAACGAAGTAGCAGAAAATCGAATTCCATTAAACTAGACTACATCGATAGTGAATCAAGACTGTCTAGATCAGATTATCGAGATGCGACTCGATTACTCGACCATTTGGCGGGGTAGATAGAATAGTAGATTCAACCTACATTGACCATTTGTGACAAAGATAACAGTTTGAATGAGACTAATGAGGTCGTCAACTAGAATATTTTTAGATCGAGTTTAGAAAACGAAAGGAGTAAGTTCAAAAAGAGACCAGTTACAGCGAGACTATTAGACCATTCGTTTAGATTGATGGAAGTCATAATGGAACTCATCAGACGATGCCCGTTCATATCAAGTGGCCATAGTTGAACTAGCTAACCACACTACGCGAACCAAGTAGTATTTAACGTTCTCTATAGTCTTGGTCTACATATCCTTGATTCGCATAGTACTGATTCGCGCAGTCTTGATCCAACTAGTCTTGAACCAAGTAAACTTGTTTCGCGTAGTTTTGGCTCGTGTAGTCTGTATCTCACCAGGAGAGTGTCGGGCATCCGAATCGCGGATTTGGCTGAAACTTTGGGAGTAGTTTCTTTTTGATGCTAAAAGATATTCGAACCAAGTGGCCAGAATGACACTTACAGACTACACCACCAATGAAAGTGGTCAAATGAAATTGCAAATCAAGCACCTGTCATATCATGTGCGAACCAAATCAGTGAGCGTTCTCATACCAACTCTGTGAAAAGACACGGAAGTTAGATAAATTCCGTGTTTATATCCCTAGTGGACTCTCATCAGTTTTTAGTCTGGGGAGCAATTTATTTTCCAGATTAAAGCATATTTATATGAGGCATGAAGATGGTAAACCGAAATAATTAATGAGATTTGAATTAAGCTAAGGTTAGTTTTTAGACTCGTCCGACCCAAGAGGCTGATGTCTAGCGACCGTCTGGTCTGACGCACCGTCGAGCTGAAAAAACATGATCTCGACTCGAGTCCCTATAGCCGTGGGTAAGGATCAAAGGATCCAAAGAGAAGTCACTAACCTCGAGTTTGTGTCTCTTCGGCGCTTACAGGGCAGAGACCCTCTGCCGTCGCAGCTGGATCTCCTGGACGCGTGGTGGAGGACGAGCTTGCTGTCGCTAACTCGTCGCACCTCCATGCCCTTGCGTCCGGGGTGCGAGGTGACGAGGAGCGAGGCGATTTCCGGCTCGTCGTCGTCCTGGACGTGGACGGTGCTGCCGCCGAGCAGCAGGGGCCCGTTCTGCTCGAGCAGCTTGGCCCGCTTCTTCGGCGCGAATCCGAGCTGCTCGTCGCCGCTGCTGTGGCACTCCTCGAGCTGCTCCAGCAGGTGGCAGCGCTCCTTTTGCAAGTGCCGTATGTCCGGCGGGGGCGGGTGCAGCAGCGACATCGAGGGCGGCGCGTGGGGCGGCCCGGGCCCGTCCGGGCCCACGAGGGGCAGCCCCAGGCCGCCGTGGCGCCGCGACGACGGCACCGAGTGGACGGCAATCGTGGCGGCTCCGAGCATGCCGAGCGAGGCGAGCTCGTCGTCCGCCGCCGAGAGCAGCTTGCACGAGAGGCCGTCGGCGCCGCGGGCGTCCACCAGCTCGTAGTCGTCGTGGCTGGCGCCGCCGCTGCCCTGGCTGTACTCGTCGTAGCTGCGAAAGCGCCTGCCGACGCCGCCGACGAGGGCGCCGAGCTGGGGCTCCGGGTAGTCGGGCTCGTAGTACGGGTCCGCCGCGTACGCGGAGCGGCGACTCGCCCGGGACATGGCGCCCGGGTGAGCGGGACTCGCGCCCGGGGTGCTGCCGCTGCCCCCCGAGCTCCCGCCCACGCCGACGCCGCTCGAGCGGCTGTAGCTCGACGTCCTCGAGCGCGGCGGCGTCTCATAGCGGGCGAAGCGCCCGCCCGAGTTGCCCACCGTCACAGCCGCCTCGAAGCTCCGCTCCCGCTCTCTCTCGCGCTCCCGCTCCCTCTCCCTCTCCCTCTCCCTTTCACGCTCACGCTCCCTCTCTCGCTCCCTCTCCCGCTCGCGTTCACGATCTCTGTCACGGTCACGCTCTCGATCGCGATCCCGATCTCTGTCTCGTTCTCTCCTGAAACAGAAACAATATTCAATCCTTAGATTCGAGTTCTCCGCTAGAGGGCTCTACTGTATATTCGAAAAGGTGGCATATATCGGGACAGGGTGGATTTTGAAGCTCTGTCGGATATGACAGACATCTTCGTGCACATAGCTAGTGATCATCGACGATTGGGATTGAGGCCAGTACGTGTTATGTATTTGAATATTCCGAGGCGTGATGTACTCGGAAATAGACCGCAAAGATAAGAGGACTTGATGATTCATTGATATCATTAATAAGAAACACAAATACAACGCGCAAGATAGCCGCCTGTTAGTTGCAACAGTTTTTCGTCCGATCCGGGGATACAAACAAAATCTTCAGCATTACCCGGGGAAAGGATTCGTGTTAGAAATTTCCCATGTCAAATTATTGGCTGTATGTACGGGAAAGAAGCCCATCTCACAGATTTAGTATGGATACTTTAGTGGCTAACTGCGTTATACAAAACTGTAAATAGATGTGGTGGAGATTGATGAGCCTCCCCTTGTAAGTTGAATCAAGATGATCGAAAAAGTAGACACTATTACATACGATATTCATTCATAGCGATGAACAATCGTGGTTACAACAATGAAAGGATACGAACATGAATAATTCGAAACAATCATGGCTTTGCTCTCTTGCGCTGAGCAGGCAAAATCGATGGTATATTGAATTCCAAACTGTACTTAAAACACCTTCATGTTGACATCTCTCGAGGAATTTCAAGGTCAACAAACTCTGTCTTGGAGAAAATAGTGATGGGAATATTTTCCTCATACGCTTGTTTTTTCTAGAACGAATTCAGGGATTTACGGAGAAGCCCATAGTCCTGACAAAATTACCAAAGTTACAAAACCGAACGTGAGGCTCCTTTCCGAACAAACTAGCCGAATGAAGAATTTTTTCCTAGAGATCTGCAGAAAATTATCGTAAACATAAGGATAAAAATCGCTCAAGATATCAGTAGCTTGCAAAATCATCAATACGAAAGCGAAAAGTCTAGCAAAATCTCTCCGATTCATGGGACATTGAGCATTATCGAGTTTTTCTACCCTGTAAATTCATTCCAGTATACAAGGTTCATAGATTTGATGAGTTGTTTGAGCTTTCATGATTCATTATTCACGGTGAGTATGTCTCTTGATTCCAACTCTATGACCGGATCATTCCATTTCGATATAGTGGATTTATTTTATAAGAGTGAACGACAAAATTATCACGTATCCAGAAAACGATATTTGTTCAAGGTATCTGGAACACTCAATGACGCACCACAATTTGGTTGGCGACGTTCTCCTTGAGATTTCATCATGTGGATTAGTCAAATACTGATTAATTATGTTTATGAGTGAAGTAACGAGAAGATGAGAGCAGATCAATTCACATAAAAATCTGTCGGATTCAACACGAGATAGCAATATTGATTCCAATCCAGAAATATAGTTTAAAATTATCTAATTGATACTTTAAAGACTTGTAGAATGGGATGCAAAGTTTGAGTATAAGACTCCATTCCGCTACTACATCACACAAAAAACTAAGGACCCAACGACTCTCCAAACGAACGATATAAGATCGGATTGATCTTCTAGTACGGACCAATTTCCTCCCTCATTTATGCAAGATGATGGAAAAGCTGTGCGGTACCATCGGAAGACTATTAAAAAATGTATCCGATTTATTCTCTTGGAGACAACCTCTCTAAAGAATGGAAATTTATAAAATTGGATTTCCTCATCAAAAATGGATGATATCGAGTTGATGAGATTTCTAGGTAGTTCAACAGATCTTAAGCCAAGATGGTTCCCGAGAGAATGACTTTTCATCGGGGAGATTAAACACACTGCAAACAATTACTGTGAACGTCAGGAATGAGATTACGAACAATTTCAACGAATAAAACTTCAAAATCTCTAGAATAGACTGATATCCTGTAACTTCTCGATCATCAGTAGGATCAACTTTCCAACGCTCCGAGAGACTCGTGCAATTTTTAAATGAAAATAAAGAACAATTAAATATCGAGAACAGAGTGTCTTCAAATCCAGACTCAAATCTCAAAACGTCATGTGACTGTTCAATACTTTTGAGGCAATCAGAGAGTCGTTCAAAACAGAAGTTGGATAAATCAATAGTAGATTGATCAGACGATAGTTAGCTCAGGCTGGAAATCGTAAGTTACACAGCGATATAATACTTCAATGAAAAATCATTGATGCGCAGTTACGGCTATCAACGCACGAACATGTATTTTATCCGCATCAGTCAGATGTGCCAGACGATATCACTTATCGATGCCACCGCAGAGCTCGAGACCTTCGATGAGCCTCTCTCGCGTGCTTTGTTACGACCTCATTAACGGTTCTGTCGCTTACATAACGACGGCAACGTGAGCCAAAGCCGTCCGCGCGCTTACATCGTTCCAAAATGAATGACGATAGCAGAGACGGCACCAAAGTGGTGAGTTGCAGCGAAATCGGCACATCAATGATTGGCGCACTAACAAGATTTGAGCTCCAAAGCATTTTACGTAATTTATTTACGTGATCATTTATTCACTACAATGTGCAATTGGATCGAGAATTGGTTATGCGTACAATTGTGATTATATGTATCACAGATGAACATGCAGATTTTCATATGGGTTTGGAATAAATCTTGCAGATTGTGGAGGCAAACTGTACTCCTATTGACATCTGAGATAGATTCACGGGGGGGGGGGGGGGGGGGAAAAAAAAGAGCGATTAGCGGGCTCAGGAGAGAAATGTCATGGCATTGGACGATCAAAGTTGCCATCCCTCAACCACACAAAATGTCTTCACTCGATGTCATTTTGTAGAAACGTTTTCAAACACAATGAATCATGTCAAGATGTACATGAGATAATTCTGGTATCTGTAATATGAAAAATCGCGATATAGGCATTAATATAAAAGTTCTGTGCTAATACAAGTCAGAGAAAATAATTTGGGGTAGGAATTCAATGGACTGAAATAAGCTATAATGTAACCAAGTTTTTCTGCAGAATTAATGAGAACTTTCAAAGGCCACGTTTATGTGACGTCAAACCTGTTTCAATTTGATTAGTGAGAAATTAACTTTCCGGTATGAAGAATAGCTTCCTCGATTTTCAACATACATTTCTAATTTCTTATGTGAGATGGCTTCGTTTAAACGAAAGAACTCGATCATCCGGGAACCACTTTGATATAAGAACCTGAGTTCTTGTTGCATTTTTATGTAAGAACTAATTCAGAATGAGTTTCTTGAGGATCACGGGAGCATTCTGATTTTCAGCGAATCGGGCACAACGCATCACAATACTTTAGATTCTGAATATTTTGTTAATGAAAAATTGATAGTCACATGTAGAATGAAGAGATAGCGAGTGAATGATGTAAGAAGGATAAAATCAATGGTTTGATGGAAGTGAATCTCAAATTCTAACTTTTGAAAACATTATTCTCGCTCACAACTACATGATGAACTATCTCCGAGTTGGATGAATGGATTATCTATGCAATGCTGCAAGATCTGCTTTTCAAGCATATTCGGGAAGATCAAGAAAGGCCTTATAGAAGGAGAGCTAAAGCCAGAATCCTGCTGCCCTTTTTGGCGAAAGGGAGAGTCGAACAGGCCTTGCCCTTGACACACTCGTTCAAGTAGTCGACCTTGAAAACATCAAGATCATTACCCCCGCAATGGCGCGCCCGTCGCATGTTTTCAAGCTTTGGTGTAAAACGATTCGTTGAGGAACCTAATTGCTTGCAAAAACTTATTAAATTGAGATTTCAGACCAATCCATTTTTATCGTTCTAGCAGAAACGAGAATCATTATTGAGATATGAACGGCTCCGGACCAAAACGGTATAAACGCAATTTCGATTTTCTGAAAATCGAGTTAGTTTCTGATGGATTAATGAATTCAGTGACGATATATTCGAGAAAAATTTCCAGCATTTCATGAAAGAACTATTCTTCTACGTATTGTCGAAGGAACTTCTCCGAACGGCCATAACTGGACTGAATTATCCATAATTAACCAATACGATTTTCGAAAAGTCCAAATAGCATTTATGCCGTTTTGGTTCGCAGCCGTCCATATGTCCCACATGATAATTTTGGTCTAAAATTCAATTCTTGAATATTTTGCAGAAGCCTAGCTGGTTCTGGATATACCTTTCCAGTCTGTTTTGAACAATCTGATATTTAGGTCGTTCTCTCGCGCTATCCTCTTGAGGCACTCTAACTTGTTATGAGGATCATTAATGAAAATCTGTATGATAATCTAGATATTGTAGCGATAATCACGCGAAAGAACTTACTAGAGTGATTGAGAGAACTATGAAATGAGATCTCACACACACTTCGTTCTAATTCATCATCAAGTAATCTGAATCAATCGAAATCTACACTGACAGAATAAATAATCAACGATGCATCCAACTTTCAAGACGAAGATTGGGCGAATTTCCCCATGCACCATAACGAATATGGCCTTATAAATATATGCTCCTGGTATATATTTATTAAGGCAAAGTACAAAAACTTCAAATAGCGCTTTAGTTAAATGATCATTGATGATACATCCGAACAATGATACTTCAATGGTTTTTCGTGAGGAATGAAAACGGAACGATATCAATTGCTCACGATGCAGCGTTTGCAGGGCAAAGATTATAACTGATTATTTCAGTTTTCAGAACTATTCAAAACGGTCGAGGATTCAGTTTACCATATAAATAACATTGGGGGCAGATATTTAGGTAATTGCAAATATGATTACTTATTGATGCAGTAATTTATCAAAGCCTCTAAAAATCATAGGGATTTTTCCGGAAGTAAACAGTCTAACGTCGTGTGCAGCAAAAAAAATAATGAAATGAGATAACGGAAAAGATTTATCCAAGATCTACCGTGGATAACTTTTGATGCAACTGTACTCGTCATAAAGATCATAAAAAGTACAGTTATTGTGCTATGACGTCAAGAGAACGGAGACTACTGAATTCCGTTCCTTTTCCACCTACGCAGCGCCTCACTGACGAGGTGATTGTTAAGAAGAACTGCAGATGAGACTTCTGAGTCAAGACACTCAAGCAAAATCGCGAATTGAGACTGAACCATATACAAATGCTCGTTGCTTGATTGAGCTCTGGGATGAGGAAGCTAGATCTCTGCAACAGAAAGCATATGGAGGAGCACAGAAACATTGGACATTGAACAAGCATTGATCATAAAATCACGTCAATTTAGACTTTTTAAATAGGCAAGATATTAAGAATCAGCTCTTCGAAGAGATACGGAGTTTAATGAAATGGAATATGTAAATACGATGCTAAGAAGATTGAAATCTCTGTGACGGTAAACTATGCAGTACTAAGCCATGCTATGCTGATCTAATAATGATGTTTCAATTCTCATGCAATGTTGGATCATCAAAGATAAGATTTCAAATATCTACCCGACCTCAATAACAACGCTCCACCAATAATCAAGACTCAAAAATGCTTGTTTGAACAGCAAAATGACTGGAATACAGATTAATAAATGTTCACATGGAACGATGCTGGTTCGGGGCGTTTTCAAAGAGATTGATACTACAAATATTTGATCCCCATGTGACATCAACATTTTGGGGCAAATTTCATAGTTGATTTACAGTAAAAGACTTTTGAAATTCTGGAAACCAACACAGTGAAAATAGGGGTTTAGTATTTTTGCAAAATATCTTAGAAACGGGATTTGTGGAAAATCTCAAAAAAATCATGCGGGTGGGGGCATCAGGACCCATAACTTTCTCAAAGGATATAAAAATTGTGAGGTTTCAAGACCTTTCGAGAACGTATTTATTCATTTCTATCCATACGTCTTGGTTCACAACCAAATTAACGGAGACTGGGCTTTAGAATGCTGAACTTTCAAAGCTTTCCTCGCTTCCTGGATTTTCATAGATGATTCTATGCCAAGCTTGACACATTCTTCGATCACGATCGATGAGAATCTGAAAATCTGAGCTGCAGAGATTCCACCATTGTATTGGAATAATGTCAATTGTATATTAGGACATTGGAAAATGATGAATTTTATTAATATCGTATCATATTCTGATCAAAGCGCTGGTATTGATTTTCTAGATAAGGCCAAATCTACTGCTTTGGAACGTAGAACGAGAATACCGATTTTCCACAACTTTAGCTTTGGAGAACTAATTTTGTTGATTTTGCGAATGCCGTGATCGGAATCAGTGAGTTTCAAACTCTTCAACCCTAAAATTCCATGTAAATCGACCAAGAGCACAAATTCCCGCTTTTTCTCTGGTGCCCTTGATGAAAGAATATGCATGACCAGATTTACAGATCAAAGCGATGAGTATAAGTCTTTTCATAGATTATTTTCTTCATTTAGAACTGATTGATTTCACGGGTTACCATTTCACCCATGACAAGAGCTACGTTCTTACACAATTTTTCCATCTCACTAGAGAGTTTTGACATGATTCAGAATAATGCATATTGTCTTTTCAGATGTGTATACAACCCTTATCTCAGAATAATGCTATCACTTTTCTATCTTAACTCAAATTCTCTTGTATCATTCTATTTATTTGAGAATATTTTGAGATTCAGAATATTATCAGATCATCCTATCCATCTGAAATACTGATCATCTATCCGTGAATTTCGCCATCAGTCACCTCATCTGCCGCGCACGTAAGGTCATTGTGACAGGAAACTGGCATCATTACCGTCGGAAATCCTTACAAGAGGATTGATTTCAATTGTTCAACTAGTTCCTGCCGTAAATAACCAGCAATTTGAAACAAAATGTTTCCCGCAGCTCTGAATATTGCATTAATTGACGTTTTTGAGTTAACGAATGGAGGTTTGGGAGCTAAAAAATGTCTGTTATTCTTCAGTTTAGAGACAACTCTTGAGTATCCATAAGAAGAGATGCACGCTATTGAGAGGGTCCGATATCCGCTATTCGAAGTCTTCTGCTCCCGTGAGAACGAATGTATTTATGCCCGTCGTATGAAAGTTGTTCATTGAGGGAGAGTTTACTGAACTTCGAGCAAAAAATAAAATTCCATTACACCAACCTTGCATGAAAAAGGAATCATGAGAGGACGTTGAACCAAGGAAAACCAGTAGTGCTCCATACTCATGAAATAAGTGCCGTATGAATTTTGATGAAAAATTCCGAGATAGCAGTTTTGAATAAGGTTGAGATGTTGTTCTAAAGAGACCCACCGAACAGTTCAGTGGGTGAAATTTGATCAAAATGTGCATGAGAATGAATTCTGAGGTTAGGAGATGCGTTTTTTTGGAACGGAGTTCTTTTCCTCTCGTTTGGCTGAGCAGTAAAATCGTGAATAATCAGCTGGCCGACACCGACACCTGCAGCTGACTTCAGAGCATCACGAAAAAGCGAGACACGGCAGATATAGGTATAATGAGCGAGCTGCACATCCTGTGGACATGCGAATCAATTCGTCTGCTACGACAGGCTCCCCGGTATCGCGGGAAGATCCATCGTCACAATTCATAGAATCACATGCAGCGGATTTTCGAGCCTTGCATGTCGAATCAAGCCACGATAATGCACCAACTTTTAGTGTTTTCGATGGGCGATCGATACTTGTCGCGATCAACAAAATCTCGATGTGTTCCGACGGGTAGCAAGTTTAACCTCCAAGGCGGCTCGTCGAGATCCACGCGTGTGCTATAATATGCTCTCCTGATTTGAGCAAGGTATTGATGTTGCTAAATGCCCGATATACGTTGACAAGGATGTTCACTTCTGTTGTTTGCTTGCGCTAAGTCGGAACCAGATAGCTGAGTATTTTCTAATTTCGAATTTGATTCCTCATCAATATGAGTATTCTGGTTACCTGGCTTCTTCAACTTCACTTTTCTCAATTTTTTTCACACCGAACGATTCGCTTGTTAAAATGATTAACGATTCAAGCATATGAGAGCTTCCACCCAAGTATCCAATATATATTTTTCGAAATTCGGTTCAACCTAATGCAACCAAATTCTAACGATATCAGAATTTCTTGAGCTTGATAGCTGTTCTGTAGTCCACGGACTAGTTTGTAAAAGTCGAGGTTCTAATCTTGTGGAAAATTGAATCCAAGCACGCGTACCACCATAACGTCTTATTTGCTCTGCTAAGGCCCTTTAGGGAATCAAGAAGTGATAACAGATGTTGCGGATACCCCAAACTTGACTTATTGAAGTTCGTCATTACACATCACCTGGAAAAATTCCCGAGCTCGGATATCAACCCTTTCCTCTTTGCTCTACTCAATCTCCGGAGATACCGTATAACTTGGCTTTATAAATCTGCGATAAAACGACGTAACTCGAATCCAACTGTGGACATTGTACCAGTATCAATGTCGAATACGATTTTATGAAGACCAAACATTACCGAGGAAATGGATTAACCCGTTCACTATTTTGTCCCCTGTGGGGGACACTTTTTCTAAAATTGATTGACTAAAACCAGAGCGTTCTAGGACCATGAAAACTGTTGTTCACTCT
>JAPYYZ010008311.1:0-19783 GCA_030522705.1 Eretmocerus eremicus
ATTCCCTTCTCTAGGAAATGTGAGCTAGCGCGATTGCAATCTGGCCGACAGTTGACAATTTATCTTCAATCTTGAGCTCCTGAATTCCAGAGTAAGGCCGCCTTGAGTCGTGAACTTTGAAAATGTCAAAAATCTAGCCCATTCAATCAACATCGGAATCTCACATTTAGATAGTCGTTTTAATACAAGATTCAGGTCATCATTTCCCTCGTCCAACTTCTAATACACTTATCGTAGGGCGTCGTAAAGCCCGCGTGTGCCCTGCATCCACTACATCGCTTATGCTTATTCAAATTCTCGGCGACTTCCGCGCCGTTCGCTCATTGGACGACAGGCCGGCTGGGGGCAAAAGCTGATTGGCTGTGCAGCTCACGCTGCGCGTGAGCACACCATATCTCCTTTACACCATGACGGTACCTATACCAAGCGTGTCTCGAGTTTGCGAGGGCCCGGGTACGAGGTTGGATTAGAGTTCCGCTACTTATACGAAAAAAGTGAATAAGTTTCATTTCAAGCTCTTTTCAAGGCACGGACCGTTTCAAGTATTTGTTATCTTCAATAAAGAATTTGTGAAAGTCAGGATTTTGATGTAAAAAATGGCGATGATTGATAGAAGGGATAATAAAATACATGTGCCATGGTCATCCACGTAAGTATGAACTTTGCAGATTATCATTAGGTCATTTTTCTCATAAAATACCTCTGAAAAAGTATAAAAACGTAATGCATGCATGTATACAATATTCACTTCCATTTGTATAAATCTTGAAAGTATATCACAATTGGCTGAACAAAGAACTAAGAAATCTCATAAGTAATGTTGTTTTAGGGATGAATGGAGTAAGGTTTACAAACAAATTTATTCAAATAACCCAACTGAGCAGAATAAAGCCTATGAAACTCTCCTAGTCTGGAAAACAAGGTCTCTATCCATGCTAGCTCATGCACCAAGTGCAAACCATGCACTTGGAGCACAAATGAGTGCGTCAGTGAATAATAGTCTCTGAACATTTTTTCTTGTTCCAGAACATCTAAACTACCAGTTGGAGTAGAATGTACTTTGGCTTTGGTACAAGTATGTTTGCGAGATAGAGAATGGTTCCCAAAGATCACTAGTGGTGAACTTCCAACTTCATATGAAAATGATCTGCGGATGTTGTATTCAACTGTAGCAATGAAGTTTCTCAATCACATATCACATATTGCCCACAATAAACAAGTATCACTGTTTTTCATTGCTAAGCAATTAAAAATACCCGATTGGATAGTTGAACTGAGGCATAACATTGCTCATGGAAGTGAACTACCTTCCATTGATGTGATGCGAGTTGTAGCTAAAATTTTGCTGAGCTGGATACATGTAGGTTTATTAAAATTATAACATGAAATTCATCAATATATTTCTTTGATATCTTTGTATCTTTCAAATTATCAAATTTACGAGTGGTGGAGTTGAATCTTGTTCTATTATAGGAAGAATATTGGGCTCCTGAAGCAAAAAATTTCCAGCAAATCAATAAAACCCATCGCTCAGAAGGTCTTGATTGTGCTTGTGAAGACCTGATTGACTTGATAGAAATGTGGGTAGCTGTTGGATTATACATGACAACTGGACATCAATCAATATCAGATTTACCAGATGATGCATTTAGGTAAGACCATTGTTGACAGGGTTGATTTTCTAATAGAGCAATAGTGGTGTGGATTGTTTTGTGAACTTTCCCAATATTTGTTCTAATAGAGATCCTTCATTCAATTTTAGGTCATCGCTACTCAAGTTGAATGACAATAACTGTACGGATGATCCAACAAAACCACCTGAATCTCAAACAAAAAATGAGCTTTCACGTGTGTCTAAATTACTTTTGTTAGGAATATCTGAAAATCTTAGTAAGAATGATCTATTCTTGCAAAAAGAAAAAGTTATCATTGACACACTTTTGAACAATGAAGCTTTCATCACCAGTATTGACATATTAGCCATTTTCTTCAAAAAAGAAGAGGATGGAAAAAATAGTTTGCCAAACTTATTGATAGAATTCTGGTCAGACTTCATACTGCTTTTGCAAGAGAAAAAAATGTTACTGACATTATTTTTACAGTTGATAGAATTTATTAAAAGAACTCATGATCAAAATAGGAAATTAATTGCATCTCTGTGGGTGAAAGCTATTGCTCAAGCTTTTTATAAACTAAAAATTGCTCAAATGATACACCAAACTTTGGAGCAAAAACTGGATCATGAGAGTGACAGTTCATCTTCAAAAATTTCTTCCAAAAGTGTTTTGAAAGAACTTGACTTGTGTTACCCAGAATTGAAGAATATTCTTTGTCTCAGTATTAATCATGATTTCCCCATGTGTCTGACTGATATATCATTCATTCGAAGATTATTGTTGAATTACACAGAATTTTCTGAACATTACATACCTGAAACAATGAAGTTATCAGCAGTTTTTGATAAAGATTCAGGAACCAAAGAGAGAATCTTGTCACTCTTGAAAATAAATTCAGCACAGGACGTAGGACCAGATGATCAAGAACTCAGCTCAGTTCATGGTACAGAAGTACAATCCAAGATTTATACAGTAGAAGATATTGAAAAAATTAAACCTAGACAATTCCCAACAAAAAAAACACCCAGTGATAGATATCTAGCCGACTGCACAATTCGAAATCATCAATGGAAAATTGCCAAGTCAGGTAATGAAGTATTTTCTCATTCAGTATTATTATGTATAGATTCTAACTTCCCGTAACGGTTGCCAAAAGTTGAAAATTTTCATTCTAGATTTCATTAAATTATGTGTGGCATTGACATAATGATTTAAATAACACTTTCAAATATTAATACTACAAATGAATTCCCTACAGTACGACTATAGTGTTCTTTGCGATTCCATTCTTTCTGTTGTGATTCAATATCTTAATTTTCTACCATTACAAACCTAAAGATGATATCATATGTTGCAGGTAACTTTGATTGGAACTCACATTCTTTAGGAAGTTTGCCGTGGCAAAATCATGATACCTGGTCAGATGATTTTTTGACAGTTTCACCAGTTGAAATTCGTTATGCCTTAACTAAAAATGTAGACCTCCCTAGAATTGTTGATCCCAACAACCTCAAATTTGATAGCAGTGTTCAATGGCAAAATGTTTTAGATGGCAAGAAAGGAACGAAACGATAATATTCAGGGAGTAAGAATTGAAGTTGATTCGCTAGCAATCTGTTATTTTCCAAAATAGCCGTCATCTGACCCATAAGGAATATAAGTAGATTGAAAAATCATTCCGCAATGTTGTAAAAATTACAGCAGTCAAAAAAACTCCGAGCGCTTCCAGGGTTGAAGTGCTAAAATCTGAAAAACAAGGTTTTCTTCAAAGTCAAGAAAAGTAGAATGTCCAATAAATTTTGTCTGGCCCATTGATGAAGTGGTCTAATCCGCACTGTAGTTTCTATGGTCATGATCACACTGCAGATTGTTTTTAAATTAGTTAGGAAACAAAATTGAACTCCCAGTTCTGCAGCCACTTATTTTCCGAGAGATAGTGTCGAGTGGACTCTATCTTACGCGTAAATATCTACACATTCGATGTGGAAAGTGCGCAATTGCCATTAAAAAAATGGAAACTTCAATAATAAATCTCGAATCAGAATCCAGATTAGACTCAGATGGACAGTTGCAAATTGATCCAAATACTCGCCGCTCATCAGATCGTAAGTAACATATACCGCATCATTTGTTCGAAAGTTGTACATCAATATCAAAAAATCCAAGAGTCTGAAATTGCTTATCACGTCCAAGATAGGAAGAGTTGTGTGGATTAATATTTGGAATCGAATTGTGGTTCTAAATCCTAATTTGGTATAAATGTATATATTCACGTGAAATACATCATAATTATTTTAAATGAAATGAAATAATCATGGATTGCCAACCCAGCCAACTGTAGTTCAACTATTATTTGCCTGCACCATGTAGCCCCAAGTCTACTTTTCCATCTTGGGAAAGTTTTCTGTTTCAGAAAAAGAGACTGACAGAAGCAATATAAATGTATTATAAAAATATACCTCAGCTTCAATTTAGATTGCACCACAAATTAATACAGTGATTCCCGTTACTCTTTTTCCACGGTTGCACCGTTTCTAATATAAAATAATCTCATCAAAGAGTGAATATATGTCTATCATGAGTCCGCGATTTTTGGAGGATCATTTGCAGATTTTTACTAGTTTCTAATCCAAATTTATCAATAGGTATGCGAGACATGCTAGCAATCCTACAAGATTAAATAGAGTTAATGGTCAGGTTATAAGTTTGAATCAACTGAATTGAAGGGACTCACCTTCCTCCTGAAAGATTGTATAGAAATTTCCAATAGGAAATTCTGAGATTTTGTGGCTCTACTATGGCAGCATGAAATAAGACTGCTGTGCTGAAGCAGTACAAGAAAATAACAAACCATCTGACTTCAGGCACTTTCCCACTTTCAACACCATGATTCCATAGGAGCTGCATAAAATAGATTGTGTTTTAAAACGGATCCAACGACCATTTTCACACGCAAATTTAAGTATGGTGATGATTAATATTCTCAATATTCACCTGAAGAGCTTTCCACAGTATATAGAGAGCAATAGTATTATCTGGGTACATAATAAATGATGTACTTGCTATTAAACCAGCAATAATAGCATGTTCTGGCGAGTCTTGGTTACGCACTCTTCTCAAAATACATGATGTGAGCTGAAGATGAAGATGAAGACGGGAAAATATTACTTTGTGTGCACAGAGATGAAGCGTTAATTAATATCATTTATGGCCTACTTGATATAATCCAGTGAATCCTCCCAGGAAATATGCCAAATTCAACGTGCCTTTTGTTGTAAGGAGTTTCTTAAATTGTTGCGGACTGGTCAAGAAATTTCTCATCTGGAAAAGTGATCTCAGGCCGACTTGTAAACAATAACCAAGTGAAAACATTTTCAAACTACCCTGCAGAATTATATACAATCAGTGACCTATAAAATTTGCACTGCTCATATAATGTATGATGAAGCAGATCTTGTTGGATCATTAATTGATTGATTAAAGCAGATCTGGTTGGACCCCTGATTGATAATTAGCATGACATGAAATTGACATCAATGAAACGGCAAACTTACCATAACAATATAAGATGAGCAACTGTTTGGATGAAGGCATGAGGGATGCTTTCCTCCTAAACTCTTGATTCTATCAATCAACAATTTATAGACTTTCATAGACTTCCATACAACACGGATAACTGAATTTTGTGGAGCGCAATTTTCTCTGTTTTCTCTCAAGGGTTCCTCAAGTACTCCATCAAACTTAACATTATATCCCTTCTCTTCATATGGTCCAAGCGCAATCCTGTAAAAATTGAGTCGAGAAAAGGCTTTGAAAAAACCTTAAAGAAAGTCAATATTTGCAAAAAAATATTTAGATGAAGTATCCATGATACAAAGATACTACCAACTACATACTTCTTGCCAATATACATTTCTAAGGGTCATACATCACACATGTGATGAATATCAAATCGACGCTTGAGAGCAAAAAAGCACTGCCTCATTTTTGAGAGAATAAAAAGCCCCATCTGATTTTTGAGGAAATAAAAAGCTCTATATCGTTCTTGAGAGAGTAAAGAGCCCCATCTTATGCTTGAGAACATGAAAAGCCCATATCTCATTTTTGAAAAAATAAAAGGCCCTATCTCAATATATTAGTATAAAAAGCCCGGAAATCTGTTGTGAAAAGTCGTGTTTCAAAATGTTGAAGAATGAGGGTCATGTGACTTTTAAACGGGTAATCTATTGGACTCTTATTCTCAAACATATTGGGACACGACTTCTCACACCAAATCTCCAAGATAGGGCTTTTTTACTAAAAGTTGTTGAGATAGGGCTTTTTTGCTCTTAAGCTTTGAAATGAAATGCAACAAAGCCCATGAAATGTGCAAGTCCATGACATATTCAATGATTTGGATACACCGACTCACAAAATCAGGTACATCTAATATCGGTTGGAACAACTTCACAAGATGATGTTAATCTATATGAAAGGATTAGATATTTCCTGTCCATGAAAAAATTAAAATAACATACCTAATTACTTTGAAGATTGAGTCATGATTATTGCTATTGCTTTTGAAGAAGTATAACAACACTGCAATACCAACAGCAAATATATAAACTTCACCTCTTGGTAAAGCATGAATGTATCCTCTTGAAACTGCCATTCTGAACAAGGTTTCTGTAGCCTGGAAGATTTTGCAAGCATTGTTAATGCTGTTCTCTCCGATATTATCCACCATACTTTGAATACATGCACAAGAGAATGATGACCATTGTGCATATTAAAATACAGAATTTATAAAATCTAATTTCAAAGATCTGAATGAAGCATATCTTAATTCAACTATCTGAAAATATCGTGCATGTGCCAAAGCAGAATGAGTAGATTAGGAGTCTATGGTTAGTTGTCTTGGTAATCTCACAATGTTTGAAACATATAAACACAGCATTGTACGTCTTGACGGCCTCTCCAATAATATTGCAGTCAAACTGGAGAAAAACGAAGGAATGAAAGACACTGTTAAGATATTGAAATGACCCAACGCTCTCCTGCAAAATAAATTAATTTTGTTACAAAGTAGAAAAGTTTATGATTAAAATGAGAGAAATAGCTTACCGAAAAAGACAAATAAATGATGAATATGCAAAAGCACTCCATGAAAGAAATGCAGTTGATTGCAAAATGCTCAGGAATGTTGTTTTCAAATCATGTACGGTAGGGACTCTTCTTTTTGTTAGAAGAGTTATCTTTGTGGAAAGAAAAGGTCATCTTGATCAGGATTTTTTTGAACTATTGTAAATGTGCAGGTCAGGTAAGCTAAGAAAGCTAAATAACTCAGTAATAATTTTGGCTGAATGATTGACCACAGTTCAAACTTACAAAATATAGTGTAGAGTAAATTCTTAGGCAATCTTGTATAGCCTGAAGGCCTAGACCCGTGGTGGCAGTGATGCAAGAATTGGTCCATGGATGAGCATATTCTTTGCATGTGGCATGAATTGAAAATTTGCTCAGCCTGGCAGGCATGATCTTGAGCACAGCTGTAATGATTGATACAGAGATGAACAATGAAGACAAACTGCAGATAATGATCAATCCTCTTTACATAGTCATTGTCATTGCATTTGTTCAACTGCAGAGAGTAACTATTTGTAAAAACAGCCTCTCCTCAAATACTGCTCAAGTTGAAATTGTGAAGACTCAGTAGATGATTATAAGAATGTCAGTTATGGAGGATTTTGGTGGAAAGCAAAACTCACCACATGTAATGCTGAAGTCTGTCACAAGCCCAGAAGTCTTCTATTGAGTCTCAAAACAAATTGGATGCGCTCATTAGTGTGGCAAGCAGCGTTGGAGCGTCTGCTCAGACTTTGTAATATCGACATGGGCTTGAAGCGAAGCTATGTTCCTCCTCCAAGACGGGATGATTAACACCCAATTAGAGCAATTTTCTTTATCTAACGGAGCATGATGAAGAAAATTGGGGAAAAACAGAGATGATACGACCAAGGTGAGCAAGTATAACATTACTTAGCAGACCCCCCCGTTTTTTGGCTGATAAGATGTAGGTAAGGTCAGGTTAGAATTTAGCGCCCGATTTCGCGAGATTGAAGATTATTAGGCTCGGTTCACATTGTCAAGCTCATTTGTACAAGCGCGTCGTGTGTGAGACAGAGACACGCGTGTCATTCTTCTTGTGCCGACTCGCTGATGCAGGGGTGGCCTTATGGGGAATCGGGGCAGAATCAGAGCGAGAGAGGGAAAGGAAGAGAAAGAGATGGGGTTAGCCCCTGCGCGGCTGCAACCAGCCATCCAGCGCGGTCGCTGCAGTCGCGGTCGGCGCGGGGTCAGCAGCAGAGTATAGGTATACATCGGCATGCGCTCGTCATCGGGCTGCGGATCGGGTCTGGCCGAAGCGAGTAGCAGCAGTGATAGCAACAGTGCAGGGGAGCATCGGAGCCGCGAGTAGGGGCTGCAGCGAGTGCACGCACGGCGATTCTCTGTGGTGTGGCGGTCGGACGGTGGCGGCGCAACAGTTCCCGCGAGCAGAAGCCGCGCGTCGATATTTGGGTGCTGCTCGCTCTCTCGGCAGCCTTCAGCAGCCTTCGCTGCGATATCGCTGCGGTCGTCCGCGCTGCAGAGCTGCATGTGCCCGAGCAGCAGTAGAGGTAGCAGAAGCGAAGGCGGCGCCTGGCCGCGTCGATATCGGGCACCAGCCGCCGACCTAGTGCAGTGCGTGCGCGAGCGCGAGGACCCAGCCCGCCCCGGAGCGTCGCGGAGCCCGGTGACCCCAGTGCCCCAGTGATAGCAGCTCCGCGCCAACCCGCGCCTCCACCAGCAGCAGCAGCAGCGAGCTCGGGCAGCGGGCCAGCCACAAACTACCTCTCTCTCTCTCCCTCCGCTCCGATACCTCTTCCCGTAGTACTATTTTCTCTTGGCCCCTCGGCCCATCTCGGCCGCTTCCACCGCGACGATCTCTCGTGTTTCGCATCGCTCAAAACTATAAAGAGGCTCGCGCACGCACGCTCTCGCACGAGTGCGGAGCCGAGGCACGAGCGGGCACTCGGGTGCTGCCCATCCGGGAGTGCTTCTGCTCGGGACAAGTGACTGCCGCGCGCCCGCCAGAGCAGAGGAGACACGGGTCCCGAAAAGTGGCCGTCGAGAGAGCGGAGCATGCAGCCCGGAGAGTAGCATCGTCGCGGCGGCATCTCGCGCGCGGTGGCAGCAGCTCTCTCTCTCTCTCTCTCTCTCGTTCTCCCTGCCCGACCTGGCCTCGTCGCGCGTCCCGCTCGTCATGCGGGCTGTCGCGGAAGCTGCACGGCCCGAGCAGTGAGGGTGTGCAGGTGTGCGTGCGCGACACACGCGTCGGGCAGCGTGCGTACGTGCTGAGCGACGATCGGCGCCCGTGCAGCAGAGGCTCGTCGTCTGCTCGGCGGCGACAACAGTGGAGCAGTCGAGGTCCGCTGGACCGCCGCACCTGGCCGCGCCAGTGCCATGCTCGCCGCCGTCGATGACGAGCAGCAGCAGCAGCAGCAGAAGCAGCAGGCCTAGCCCGGCCGCGCGAGCAGCCCGCTGAGCCCGAGAGCCGCCGCCGCCCGCCGCCCAGCTGCCCCGCACCAGCCCGGAGGCCCAGCCCGCGCCGTCCAGAGCCGCCCCGGCGGCCGCCCCCCGGCAACATGAGCTCCAACAACTCGTCGCAGAAGCTCTCCACGACGGACCGCGTGATAAAGAGTGAGTGCATTGGCTTGCGCGCTCGGGCGCTCGGCGCTCTGGCGGCGCGCTCAAAAAACCGCGCTTGACCCCGTGGCGGCTGCCCCCATGGCGCACCGCGCTCCAACCGCGCTCGCCCCGACCTGCACGCATCCGGGAAATACGCGCGGGGATGATGCGCGCGCGCGCTCACCTGCGCAACGCGGCACGCATGCAACTTCCTCCCGCGAGCCCCCGCAAGCTCCGGGCTGCGATCGCGCGCTCTCTCTCTCTCTCTCTCTCTCTCTCTGCAGCCGCCCCCGTAACCTCGTGGGTCGCGCTTCTCGCCACCCTACCCCCCATGTGCGCCAACGGGTCGCGCAAGCCTCCGAGGATTCAGCCTCCCGTTTCGCCGCACGCACCCACACACTCGCGCATCCCCCATACGCGAAAGAGCCCGCAAGCTCTCGTGAGCTCGTCGCGCTGTCTGTCTCTCTCTCTCTCTCTCTCTCTCTCTCTCTCTCTCTCTCTCTCTCTCTCTCCCCTTCGTCTGTCATCCAGCCAATCTGTGAAAGCACCCTTGAGATATTTCAAGGGGCACAAAAGATGCCGGAGAGCTCGACACTCGGCGAGCACCGGCCCAAAACCCAAATCCCCTGCACACGGCACACGAGTCAGTTTTCTATCTTCATATCGATGCAGAAGCAATTCCAAACCCGAACTTCACTGCCTCGATCGTTTTGTACACTTCTCTTGGCGCACGCGAAACTAGAGAAAAAAGATAGGCGAGAATCATTGCAATTCTAATGGGTAGGCGGTTATCCCCAATCGCCCTTGTAAGCTCCTTCAATCCCATTATCAGAATAACTCGAGTGAACATCTTCCTTGCCGAGAATCAGCTCAACTGTCTCTCGATAGAGTGGTGTCCGACTATGAAAGAATTTGTTACAACGGGGTTAGGGGCATGTCCAAGTCATATCCCAATTGCACACTTATCGACAATCTCGAGTTCTCAAATTATTCAATAAATTTTCGAGACATTGCGAATCTGTAAAATAACTCAGATTCTCTAAGTCCTCTACAATCGACATTGCTTCCGATCTTGCTGATATCTTGGTAATTCATGGAAAAATGTCAGAATTCGAGAATGTCGGTATCGACATCTTTTTAATTGACAAAGCACAGAATAAACTTTTCTCTGATGAATAATCTCGTAGATGTCCGCGAAGGCTATAATCACTTGATCGGATCTATACTGTCTTGTAAATTGTGAGGTGCAAAAAACATTTATTCGGACGAATTCATCGGGTATATGCGACAAGTGTTCTCATGATAACAATGCTCGGTGTATTACGACTCTCGTAGCGTTTTAAATAGAAATAATAGACACGGCTGCTTTATGAGACATTTTGTTGCCCGATGTTGAGCAGCATTAGCTGACATTGGATGACAAATTGACTCGCATTGGCTGCTAAAGCCAACCATATCTATTTTTCCGAGGAAATTTTCGCTTACTCTACGCATTGTCGAACAATATCTTCATGATATTCGAAAACGGCGCTATGTGTTCCTCGAGTGTTGCCTGAAGTTTGACAAAATCATCTGACAGACATGAAGTGACGGTGCCAAAATTTAGGTTTTTTGATATTCGCGCTTTCTCCAAAGATCTATCACGCTCGTGGAAATTTTCAAGGCGTTTCATTCTCAATCTAGAATACTCTCTTACTGTTTATAAATCAATTATGTAGTGGCGTTGCTAAATCTTGTTGGGAGTAACAAACTGATTTTTGAAAAAAATAATAAAGAAGCCACAGTGAGTCTGAGTTGCATGAAGGATAGAACTGTGAGTCTCGTTTCTACTTCAGATGCAACGCAAGCACTCGCCCCAGGTTCTTCATTTTTGATTCTTTGAAAAACTTGAGTTCATTGTCAAACAACATTTAGCAACACTGCTTCATGAATTAACTCTACAATCGAATGGTCAGGATAAGGGAGAGAGGGGTAAAATGAGAGTACTTTATGAAAACAGATATATATGTCTAAATGGATTATTTCAGTTTCTTTTCATACTTTTTTGATAATGTCATCTTCTCATTGACGATATAAAAACCGTAATTTACCCAGGTGGTGTTCGTGATACATTTGAATCTCAATCGCAGGCAGAGCTCAGCTCACTATAGGATGATGAAACCAACGAATTCCCATTCTAAGTATATAGACCCCGTAGAATGCGGTAACGCAATGTCAGGTTCCTTACCTCTCACCTCAATTGGGAGGATGGCGCCATGATTTTCAATACTCCTTTTACCGCGGGTAACTCAGGCTCAACGAATATCAAGATAAAGGATAATGGGGTAAAACGAGCATCCGCGGGGTAAGATGAGCATTACAAAGTCCCGAGCCTTGTATAAGTTACTTGGGAAGGAATCAAGCAGTGAGTTACAGCGTAACTTTTTTTTTATTAACGCACTCTCAAACTCTTTTTGAGGTTATTAGGCGGGACCTACAATTTTAGCTGGGTTTCGAACCACCGAAGCCACCGAAAAGGCATTTATGATCATTCACAGTGGTGCCGGCCGAAATTCGAACCCTGGGCTTTTGCGTTGAAGGTCAGAACCTTATCCACTTGGCCGCGGTGGCTCCGTTGCAGCGAAATGACCGACATACTCTCAACTATTGTGATTATTGTTAGCCAAAGGCCTGAGCACCTCCAAATATTTATCGGGCTCTTTTGGCCGACTTCATCTCACAAGAGTACTGGATTCTCCATAGAACATTATGAATTTTCCCTCTCTTGAAACTCATCATCCAACATTGACTGCCTCTTTTTTACAAAACCCTCAAACCTTTTGAATGACTCAAATGCAATCGCAATATTGCATTACATCAGTCTTATCTGTAATGAAAGGATTGATTTTATGCAGAAGCCAAAAACGACTGGATTAATCACTTGAATCGTGTCATCGCTCTTTATTGATTATTATATTAGAATCACAACTCAAAAGTTTTTCCAGCTTTGTAAAAGTGACAGGGACTTGCCGACTTGGCCATTTTTCCATGTTGCGATCGGTATAAAATTGTTACCGCTAGTGATGAATCTCTTGAAAAGGGAGAGATTATTTTTCATTTATTATTCAGTATGGAATATTTAAGTACACGAATGGAGAAACAAATAGTTTGCTGTAGTTCGATTTGATAATTCCGAAGTTCCTTGCACACAGCTCAAAATTTATTTTTAATTTCAAAAGCACTTGAATCCAAAATATGCTCGTCGGAATACTGAGTAAATGCGACGGAATTGAAAATCTTGCATAATTGAACTTGATTTGAAAAAAGCACATGAAACCACACAAAATATGCTCAAGGTGTGTAAGTAAACAATCCAAAATTTGAAATTCTAAGTTTGAAACTTGATGTGCGATTTCATTTGAGTATGTCATGAAATCGAACTGGTTGTGTCGCGTCGCATACTGCTGTTGCTGATAATTTTATTCGTATGTGTTTTACGCCCGTTTAAATATTTTGTGGTGCTAGCGCCAGATCATCTTTGTCGTTCATCACTCTATAATACCCCATCCAAGCTCTGGAATTGTTTTACTTCTCCCTTAACTTGGTTTCGTTTTCTTACAAATATATGCCCCTCGTTATTGTCATAGCGAGTTAAGGGTGGCGACAGTGGGCCACAGGTAAATTTTAAGTGGCACAAACAATCATTCCTGTCGTCGTTGTTTGCTTATTCCGGGGATCCCAAGAATCTTTAGATTATTTATGAGTCTAAGATGCTCCACTTATAACACCAAAATATTAATTTGTGTATTTTCTTCTTTGATTTCATAACTAAATAAACCCTTGTTGAATATTGAACACTCGACTTTCCTTTTTTAGTATTGATAGAAACTGTTGTTTTCATATAAAATACATAGGTTGTATCATTCGTCTACTTTTTTTTTATAAACTCATTGATCTACTTGAATAGAATAAGAAATACGAATCTCTCTATTTCTCCTCACACTTTTATAGTTTTCAACTAGTGACAGTTTTTGAATCCACAAGTTGGCGAGAATTCATCATTCCTCTGGAATTCGGGATACCTGTCTCTGTTTTTCGTATTGCTTAAATCATCTACTATATACTATATAACATAGACTCTAATCGAGTTCTGTGCGTAACTTCTATGAACTTACAGGCCGAGTGCACGTTTTCCTGAGCGAACTTGTGGACTTTACTTCTTTTCTCTTCCCTTCCCAAATACCTTAGTTCCGTATCAAGTGTGCGCGAGTCCTCGAGCAGGCTCTTCTGGAGGAGCCTTCGACTTTTATGTCGTTTGCTCACGTGGAAAGGGTATCCCACAAAGTTGCTACGTGCGTTGTCCCAAGCACCACCTTGACAAAAAAATTCACTGAATGGCTTTCGCGATCCTTAGTTTACTCAAATAATTTTCTTTATTGTGACAAGGGGGTCACCAAACGAAAAATTTGTTTCAAAATTCTAATGAGCAGGAAAAACTAAATTTCCTGTGTACTTTCATGCACGTGGCGCGTAAGTGATTGAAAACTGTAAAAAATGTTTCTGTGAAATTGCTGGTCTCAGCTTAAGTAACGGACACCTGGAGTAGGCAAAAAATTTGCTAGAAGTTATCAAATTCACCAGATGATGGCTAAATTACGATTGACCTACTTCATTTCAACGGTGGCAGCTGCCACAGTCTCCCGAAGATGGAAGAATTGTGGAGAGTCAATGACGAGCCATCAACCACGGAACTATAATTGATTGACATTCTCTCCCCAGGCGCTTTGATCCTATATTCGACCTGTAACGCGACAGCCTGCGACACCACCACCAGATCTCTACTCTTTTGGCGAAACTTCCGGATGCCCACCGGCTGTTCGCTCAAAACGCATAGCGGGGCTCAGATCAAATCTGGATTTCTCAAAAAATGCCTCGATTAGGGATTAAGGTGGTTCACTCGGCATGACAGAGGAGATATGTGCGCGAGAGAGACAGATTCTTCCACCCCTGCTATTGTAAAAGTGGATCGATCAACCTGAATGAAAACTGCCTTTCAACAGTCCCCTTCACTCTTTGTATCACTTTTGTCGAATAATCAATTAATCTGATTAAATGCCATCTGAACAAATTGCAATATCTCCTATTTACATGAGTTCAATTTACGTGAAACTACAAACAACAGAAACTATACCGAGGACCTATACTTTCATTGGTTCGTGGGCCCTGGTTAGCTCGGACAGAAATTATGGGGTGGAATTTCTAGTATGAAGTCACAAGTTAGTTACAAATAGAATAATTCTGCTCATTTTCGAAAGTGTATACCTCCGAGTCCACGAATGGAGCGCTCACAAGAATTTATATGCGAGACTTCGAGTTCTGATTCATGCCTAAGGCAGACATGTGGGTAAATCCGCGAGGGTTGGGAAAATCCGATTGATTTGATCACGATGGTACCTTGGTTACCTCGCTAAGATTGCTGTTCTAACACGGTGGAATCATGAATCTTTTATGACTCGCGAAACAATTTGAAGAATATAGGCGAATCCGACGAACTTTCAATATTCGGAATCCAAAACAAATGTTTTTTGTGCGAGCATACACTGTTACACTGCACTCATGTCTTACTGTGCATTGTAGTGTAGAATTGAGAGCTATGAAAAAAAATTTGCTAGTCGAATAAGAGAAAACTCCACAATCCATCTATAATTAATGCTGTAAATCCATTAGTAATTACTATCGAAAAAATTCATAGAATTCAAGTTCTTGTAGTTGTATTACGAGTTTGAAGACATTTCAGTCCGGACGTTCTGACGGCCTATGTTTCGGGGCCCGACTTGAGGTCCTCGGGACGAAAAAAGATGTCGTCCTAGGGCTAACATGACCATTTCAACCCCGAGGGGCTGGTTTCCCCCGCTTTGCTCGAGAATTCACCTGTCCCAGGGCCCGAAATAGACGCACGAGCTTCGAAACGAAATACACTATTCCTGCACCGGGACTTTCAGAGGATCAGTTTAAGTGACTTATATACTTCCTCCTCAAAGTCATCCTTGCTGGAGCTCTACGTTTGAGAGTCTTCGAGGTGGCTTTAATTTGCATGAGATGCAAGGCAAATTTAGGAATAATCTGTTTTAATCAGCTTTGCTCCAGATCAGCTTATGAATTTTTCGCCCATTTTGGCTATTGGCGATGATCTTCCGTCAAAATGTTGTTTATTCGTTAATATCAGTCTCTGAAATTATTGAGACTTATGAGTTATTCAGAAGGATAATATCAAGTTAATCTCGGATCGAGACAACGTAATTTCCATTAACTACGACAGCTCTATCGCATAATGCTCTGACTGCGATTCCACCACTATTTTATTAGCGCAACTTTCACCGTGGATAGTCTGTTTGACTTTTTACTAATACACTGTGACAAGTATCCAGACACGAACATTATCAAATCAGTTCTACACAAAATGATGAATCTTTCAAAAGTGCTTTTTCTTCCCACCTGATGCTCACATTGGGAATGAAGAATGTGATACTCACATACACCATTCATAGGTGACAAAGTTTCGACGAATGTGGTCGCGACACGTATGCGCATGCCAGCTCTTTAAACGCGAGAGAGTTTTCATTTTTCTTGTGTGAATAAAAATGACTTGGAATGCAATTGCTTCATAGTCGATGTTACTCCATATTCGCTCATAGAAGATACTCCATTGCGTAGCCAGAGCAATGGGCCGAAAATCATGTTGAGTCATACAGCAATTGTGCCACCACGAGGGAATTCATGAGTTTTTCATAGGTGACATCTATTATGAAGTAGACTTCTAGCTTTCAAATTTTCACTTTTTTGCAACACGTGGTTAGTAGAAACTGGTATATAATATACATCTCAAACTGGGTATTCCCCCAAAGCTGTTGTTCTACAATGAATGTACTGCTTTACCTGCTATAACTACTGCGGTAGCGGCAAAAGCGATAAGAAAGGTCATGAGCAAGAATTTTCCTAAAACAGAGAGACTCTTCCCGACCATTGTAATGGATTTCACAACACTGGCAGTCACACAACTTTTGGAACATGATTTTCACCCAAAAATGTCAAATTTTCTATTGAAACTGGTTCCACAAATGGTTCTGACTTGTGCAGTGGCGCAAGATTTCCCTGAAGAGGTTAGAGTTTTTCACGCGAAACAACGGGGATAATTTTCAAGGGGAGAATAGGGCGACAAAGCAATAAATGTTCTCTCATTAGATATTCAGGAATGGATAATACATTTGATCAGGTACATGAAAGCAACGTTTTTGGTCAACTTTAAGCTTATTTGGGCTCAAAAGATAAGAATTTCGTGGGATTTTGTCCAAACGAACAAGAAGTTTGCTTTCGCATGCTAGATTTATCACTCACGCCGGGTAATGTTTCTTTACGGCTGGAACAACAGAATTTGGTATAGATATACAGTGGAACTTCGGTAACTCGAACCTCCATGATCCACAAGCAAAACTTCGAGTTGAAGAGAAATTCGAGTTACCGAAAATTCGAGTCTTCAAAGAGGCAGAAGTTTTGATCGAAAAGTGTTTTTTCAATCATGATTCGTGGTCTATTGAATACAAGTCATAGTTACACAATGAACTTGAATAAATTCTACTCAATATTACATAAAAATAATCGGTAATTTTTTCCTGGATTAGGTTCTGAACATTGGATTCACCAACAGTATTTTATATTTCCATGATTGCTGGATGGGTGAAGGTTTTTCACGAGTTATAATGCTAGACAAAGAAACATTGTTATCGCAACAATGCCTCATCGGCATCTGGATAACTCTGGCCCTCTCTTTCTCCTGCGAGAACAGTCGCCAGATTCGAAGCGTTTCAGGACTTCGTCCTTATTCTTGAGAATTGTGAAAGCGTTGAAGCGGGAGTGCCAAATTCCTCAGTAATGTGCGTTTTTGTTTCGATTTTCTCTTTGACGGCGTGAATCTTTTTCTTCTCATCAGCCACTAAAAATGTTTTTTTAATTTACGTTTGTCGATCTCCATCGCGACTCTTGATGCACTGAAAACTTTGAGTTAGCGAGTTCCATATAAACCCATTATGATTTTCAAGTTGTCGAAGGTTATTTCAAGATCCTGACTGAGAATATATTTCGAGTTAGTGAAGTTCGAGTTAGAGAAGTTTCACTAAGGTTGAGATGATCAAGGGCATTCATAATAGATTCACAGATAGTGATAGTATATTGTGAAACGGGGATGAAAAGTGAACTTCCCGCACGGGCACAGAACGTTACACACGGTCTTGATCTTCGTGCGAGGAGCCAAGTGATGAGCACGTGATGGTACATTATTACCCTGGGCTCGATACTCCACGTACTCATTCAAATGTTGGCGTATGTCATATAATTTTCGAAAAATTATGTATTGGACAAGGTAAACAAGAGAGCTCTGCTTTAAAAGTAACGCTTCGCAACAATACGTCGTTTATAACAATACGCTACACGAGAAAATTGCAGCGGAAAAAGTACGTAACGAATCTTGCTTGCACATGAGGCGTTGTGAAGCAGGACCTCAACTTTGACCAGCTTGCTCAGTCACAAGCTTATGCCAAAATATTTGGTCGATTTTCAGCAATATCTGTGACGACCGAAACTCCTGAGACATTCCTCAAAGTATATGGTAGTAATCAATTGTATAGAGGGCAAGAGTCCAAATTACCGAGAGGAAACTCGCAATGATTTCGCATAAATATCCTGACGAACTCTTGATAATGTGTAAAAATTCTTGCGGTTTACGAACTCTTGGATTTTCTTTGTGATTATTTAAAATATTATCATGCAAACGTGGAGAACTGGTTTGCGTGTACCATAACGGTGATCCCAAGCTCGAATTGAAGGCGAGAGAGCATCTACCGGCCTGGAAAATATGGAAAACTCAGGGAAACGGTTTGTGGTCTGGGAAACCTGGAATTCTCACGGAATCCATTCCGAAAACCTGGATTTTAGCCACGCGAAACTCGCCGGTTGAACAATTACGGATATCTTATTTTACGAGTTATAGGGGAATTTCGAAAAAAGCATCTTAAAAAGTAGGAAAAAAGCTTTTTCCGCCTAAGTGCGCGGAAACAACAACTTTCCGCCCGCTCCGGTTCGGAATGTTTGGATTTTCCGCGCCCTGAGATGGAAAAATGCTACACGCACCTAGCTCGCATGGTCGCTTTCGGCACAAGGGCCTTGTATTCAACCCCTCGTGCTAAAATCGCCCATACGCGCAGCGATACATAATATACTAATTTCTTGTAGCTTTCGATTAATTCTTGGAAAATCCTCAAGTGGTATCAGTAGTTTCTGAAGTTGTATGGTAAATTTCGAAATTTTCCCGCTTCATCGCCTGTAACTTTTTCGTAGATCGACAGAGACCAATCCTGAAAAAAGCACCTAAAGAACGGAAGAATGGTATGCATGTGCAGCTATTTTTCGATCATTTTTTCCTCCTCAAGGTGAAGAGAATCCACGCCCGGTATATGGGACAAGAATCTATCTTTTTTGTGAATTTCGTGCTAAATATTTTAAAAGTTCACAATTTTATCCAGTTTTAGGGTTTCATTTCATTCTTTTCAGCGCATGGAATGAAAATAATCAAAAAATAGCTGCACATAGCATTTTTTCCGTTTTTTAAGATTTTTTCAGAATAGGTCTATCTTGATCTCCGAAAAACTTGCAGGCGATTTAATGAAAGGAAAGAATTTCAAAATTTTCCAAAATTTTACAAGCTTTATAATACCACCTTGAAAAATCGCAAAAAATGATCATAAGCTACAAGATGATAGCGTTTTTCGCTCTTCAAGATGTTTAAATTACAAACGGTATTTGATCAACTGTGTGATCGATCGATTCCCTTCAAATTCATCAGGTTGGTACATAATTTTGGGCTCCCTGCAACAAGTTTTTTCCTCTCATGAAAATTTTTTTAAGAAATGAATATAATTATTCCTGATGTACATCCTCCGAATCAAGCTTTGAAAATATGAAAAAGAGCTTCATGTTGTTTCACAAAATCACCTTGCTAATCTTTTTTGGCAGCTTATTTTGAACCGGGATTTTCTCCGCCCGGGATCTGGAAAACCTGGAAAACTCAGGGAATCTTTTTTAGCTAACTCAGTAGACACCCTGTACAGAACCATCTCGTTTGTTACCAGAAAACCAAAAATGGCAAAGTTACTATAATTAGGCTTCTTTTTCGTTTTGTCTCTGTAACCTTTCCAGACATTGGAAGTGGTCGAATCTAATGATTTTTCCATCGAAGTGACGATTATTGTGATAACTGTTACTATTCATCAAAATTAGTTTTAGAGCCATTATATGCCTGTCTTAGCTATACAGAGATCCTACAAAACTCTTTCTGGTAATGTGACAAAGTAGCCACATTTGACGGTACGTTTTCGATAGGCTGTCAGTTGGATGTAGTTGTTATCGACGTGAGAGACGATAGAAGAAAC
>JAPYYZ010008314.1:0-15276 GCA_030522705.1 Eretmocerus eremicus
TAATGCTTTTTTAGCGTCGGTTCAGCACCACTGAACAATCCGAAAATATGGTCAGCCAGCCGCGTGATTTTCAGTAATTTCGCAGAAGCGCGCGCTAGCATCTTCATGCACAAAGAGGCGGAAGTCTGTGTGTATAATTAAAACGAGAGATTATTTTCCACCTGCTCGAGCAGAGCGCGAGAGGAAGTTTGAGCGGCTCGTATCGTAATTAAAACGAGAGATTATTTTCCACCTGCTCGAGCAGAGCGCGAGAGGAAGTTTGAGCGGCTCGTATCGGGGACCTTTCAATTTAATGAAAAATCCAGGCGCGCGTGGCAGTCAAATTGAGAGGGAGATTTCATCCCCCGGCAACCTCATTTCAATGCCTCCCCCGCGTAAGAGCAACAGCGGCCGCTTGTTAGAGCTTCGAGCAGAGCTACTACTGTGCGCGTTCGACAATTTATTTTAACAATCCCGGGAGCGCCAGTGTCGCGGATCGAAGCTCGGGGACAAAACTGCTACAGCGGAACAAAAGGGGGCAAGAGAGAGAGAGGGAGAGAGAGAAGAAAAATGGGAAGATTCGACGTCTCTCGGCTTAACGATTGTTTAACTCGTTAAAAATCCATTACAGTGAGAGCGACGCGCAAGTTTCGCGCCAGCCGTTCGTTACCCGAAATAGCTCACCCCCGCGCCGTGCCCCCCTATAAAGTAGGAAGGCACTTTCTTAGCGCGCCGCGACTCGCGTAAACATAACTCAGACTGCTGCTATAGAGCGATTTGAATTTCCCGCGCTCTATACATAGAGTAGAGATCGAGCAAGTTGCTGCTGCTGCTCTGCGAAAAATCAGATAATCGCATCCCGCTGCAGCTCCGCTTTGGAGAGTAGGAGGGGGGCGGGGGAGGGTCTTCCAAGTAGCTGAAGTGGGAGCCTCGCTGCAATTGAACTAAGTTTGAAGCGCTAAGAAGACGGAGCACGCCAGTCGGAGGCTGTTACCCTCGGGAGAGAGGATGTAAGTATCAAGTTGGGCGAGCTTGCGAGGAGCTTGCAAGAGCAACTCGACGAAGTGCGCTTATGTATGAGTTCTATGGTCTCTTCTCTCTCTCTCTCTCTTCTCCGCGTTAATTGTATTAAATTTCATGATTCGAACTCGCGCGCCGGTGGCATGTAACATATTCTCTCTCTCCGCCTCCGAATACATTTCATGCGGATATTACGTTCTGGAATTATTAACCGCGATGTTGCTGCTGCGGTGGCTTGCAAATTAGGAGCATAGTCGCCGCAGGAGGCGTGTTTTTTCGAGAATTCTTAAATTGCAAGGGATAAACTGTTGCGATCTTTTTCGCAGAGATGCATAATCGACCTCTCATCTATTTCAAGTTAACAATTCGAAAAATCTTTTAATGAGCTCTCGACATGGATAATTACTTGATATTTACGACAGCTGCGCCTGCTGCCGCTCTGTTGAGAGAGAAAAGGCATTCGAAAACAATTTCCCTTATCTCTGATCCCGAGTCCCCTTGTAGCACCTGGCATGAATAATTTTTACTCTTAATGCGCGACTTGAGTATTTTCGAGAAGTGGAAGAAAGGAATTGTAAAAAACTTGCGAGCTCTTCGAAGATTTCGTGGCATTATTCGCTCTCGTGACTTTTTCATTCTGATCTTGAGAATACTTTTCCCGCGAGCATGCAACGAGAGCAAAAATATTTTATCAAGAGTCTCAACTTTCAAATATTTTTCTATCTCCTCCTGTTTTCGCTCAGCTTATTCTCTCAGCCAAATGTAAGTGCGAGTGGCGCAGAAAAAAGTTTTCCTAGGACTAAGCAGCACTCTTTTTTCCCTCGCTTATGCAAATCTCCTTCGAAGCTCGTCCGCGCACGTTCTCCACTCTCTCTCTCTCTCTCTCTCTCTCTCTCTCTCTCTCTCTCTCTCCATTCTTTCCAATTTCTTGATTGTGCTTGCTCGCATACATGCAGCTAGAGTCACGCATTAAGCCTTCAGTCATCTGAGTAGAACTTTTTCAGCTCTCTCCCACCCCATGCTCTAAAAAAGCCCTCCTCCCATATCGCCGTATCACAGTCTTTCTCACGAGGTAGACAAGGGGTAGGCTCCAAGGCCGCTATCGTCGCGAGGTTAATCGCCGTCGAAGCATCCAGAGGAGAGCGGTCTCTCGAAATTGATTCGATACGGACAATTTTGCCGCGTCGCCGGCAGCGAGAGCCATCAGAGCCCGTATACGACAAGGGCCTCAGCAAGTGATGCCTCCCGAGGTGGAAACGATGAAGCGCCTCCGCTAGTGCAGCGGCAGCGCTCCATCCATCGATTCTCGGCTCTGCGACGACGAGCTACATTACCCAGCCTCTTCGCCGTCGCTACTGTGCATCTTTGGCTTGGCTCCTCTCTTTATCTGCGCGCCTCCTTCCGTGATAATTTTCCCGCGGTGGGTCTCTCTTGGCTATGCCGACGAGACAGCGGTCGGGGCTCTTCTCGCGCCTTCCACTATACTTATATCCGTCGTAGTCGTCGCAGCTTTCTTCCTTCCTCCTCGTTTGTCTCGCTCGATTGGCGCAGCCCTTTCGTCGGCACCTTGGACATTTTGCGCTGCGTGGAATATCGACGATTGGCAATCGGTCTTTCGAAGCTTTGTCGCCCAGAGCGTGAGATTCGCTACCTCGTGTGGTAATTTTGTTCGTCTGTTGGAGTCGATCTCTGAGTCAATTATGATTTCGAGAGAGTGAATTTTCACTCAGAGCTTCGAAGTAGATTCGTGCCGAGTTAGTACTCATTCCGAAGGGGATGAGATTTTTCTCTTGGTATCGAATGAGATGGTACGAAACGAAGTGTACAAAGACAAAATGTTGCAATAAATCAGCTGTTTCATGATTTGAAGACTCTCATTCCACGATCATGGTCCACCTGCGATGATTGATATAATCATTTTGCGATAAAAAGAATAAATTCGTTACAAGTCTCTATCTTTAAAAAGTTTTTGAACTCTTTTGTAGGAATACCAGTAGACACCCTGCCTAATTTTGTAGGTGGTTCATTCACTCATTGAGAATCAATTCATGAAAATTCATCAGAAAAATGGTGAAGTCATCCAACGCGGAGAGATTTCACTCAAATAGGAATGAGTCAACCTACTCTCTAGTTTTGATCGGAAATCTGACGCTTACAAGCACACCGACAGTCATCTATACAGAATCTGACCCACGCGATACGTCCCTACAAAAATTTCCATTTTGAGTTGTGATTTCTCTCTCCCCTTTTCATCTAAAAAAATATTCGTAATGACTATCAAAAGTATTGTATAAAAAAGTTTAGTCCCATGAATCATATTAAGATTCTTTTCATCCAATCCCACCATTTCCTTTCATTATCCGCAGATGACGTGAAATACTTTTGATTTACACAGCCATTTTACAGGCACTATATTTCGTAAATTTTACTCCATCTTTCATTACCACTTCGCCTCAATTCCTTTTTCAAATAAATTGTGCTCTCAAAAGGTCGAGGCATTGAATGATCGGCCTCATTCAGCAGGCTGCAGCTCTCTCTGTGCGCAGTGTACACCTTTTTCATCGATCCCAAGCCCGGCGCTTCGCTCGCTCCAATCTCCCGACGTTAATATGAAAATATCGGCGAGAGTCACGCGACTGCATTGACCCAATCCTCTATACTCACCATACTCCGTCCCGATTTCCTCTCGAAATATATGGGGTCCAATCTCTCTGAGGCTCCTTGCGATCACTCGCTCCATTATATCCATTTTTCAGCCCTGCCACGCTGTCCATATCGCTTATGCTCAGACTCGCTTATCTGAAATTTTTGCTGCAGCGCTTCTCGAGCGCAAGCGTTCAAAGAGTAAAAAGACGGTTCGACGACCCTAAAAGCTACCAGTGCATCTCGTCATCCGAAAAGAACCAGCTATTACACTTTTATCCAGCTGCAAAGCTCGTAGTCGTGTAGCTTCGCATGACCGGGACTCTCAGTCCGCAATTCGACAAATCGCTGGTCCACGAGCTTGCGAGCTTTCGAGCTTGCGAGTCCTGCAGCGGCGCGAGGCAGCTCTGATCTCTCTGCTTGCCTTCTTTCTCTCTGGAGGCAATTCGGCTTTCATCCTGTGCTCTCTCTCACTCTCTCTCCCATTCTATCGGATTTTTCTCTCAGCTGCAACGCGATGGCGCGACGCTGCTTTATTGTGTCCCCGGCCAGCCTCAAGAATGCTTCGATGGAGAGAGAAAGAGAGACTCGGCATTTTCGAGGAATTGCCCGTGCACCGATATGAAGCCTCGCGGTTTTTCGATCTCTCCTTTATAAGCTCCTTCCCATTCGCCTCGGTTGTGTGTGTCTCTCTCTCTCTCCCTCTCTCTCTCTCTCTCTCTCTCTCTCTCTCTCTCTCTCTCTCTCTCTCTCTCTCTCTCTCTCTCTCTCTCTCTTCCCCTCTCTCTAGCTATTTATCGATTGCTCGGGAATTTCTTTGCGACTTGATAGACAGTCGAAATGAGAATTTCCGAAGGATAAAGCGCTCGGGATTCTCTCTCCTCTCCAGTAATGGGAATCTTCATCCTCCCTATTTATGAAATATTTTTGCTGATGCCTCGTGGCTTCTTTGCAATATGAAGCGATCCGTCTCGGGGAAGGATCGGCCATCAAAGTGCTTGCGGTCTATTCCTCACGTCGCGCGTCGGGTGATCAATGGTGTCGATCTGCCACGTGCTTGCAAGCTCTTGCGGTAAATTTTCTAAATAGATATATTTCTCACTTCAGACATTGAGGTAAGAATTATCAACCCGATCAATTATCGCACGAGATGATATCAAATTCCAATCCCAAGAATCAGTTTGTGAATATATTCGATACACGACGTCAATAAACCTTGCAAGCTCCCTGATATTTCTTGGCGACTCAAATACACAAGTGTGATACAGAACCTAATTTGCGTTGGATTACTGTTCCAGACTCTCAATGCCGACACGAACGAGTGAAATTCCATTGAAAGTTCGTGAAAAACAGCTGCACTGCCTGCAGCAATGTAAATGCACTCTGAGCTCTCTCTGCAAGCTCCATTCCGGTTCAGCCGAAATACGCGTGAGCTTGGGCTCGCTCGACACACTGCGCAACGAAGCAGCCCCGAAACGCCGCACAAACGAAGCGCCAGCTCACAATCCCAGCATGGCCGGGTGTATCCCGCAGTATATAGTCGCGCGTGTAGAAGTGAAAAACAGAGAACGGAACCGTTGTAGCGAACCAGTGCAGGTACGGGAGGACTAAAAGCTGTCGCTTCGAAAAAAGCTCGCGGATACGGGCACAATGCGCCACGTCGCGTCGCTGCGCCGTGCTTGCATTACCGAAAAGCTTGCGACCTGCACACAGCGTCTCTTATTCTGTAGCGCCGATGTATACAGCGATTCTCTTCTCGAAACTCGAGAGCGAGAACGGCACGCACAGCGCGCGGCTGACCCTTGCCCCCTGTGCTCACGTACGCGTGGCTTTACGAGTGGTTTGACTGCCGCGTGACTCGCACGACTTGCTTAGATGGACTTTTTTCAGAGAAGCCAGGGACGAGATGGAGTTACTGCTGGAGAGCTGTTTCGACGTAATTCGCACCGGATTGTATTATTAATCGGGCGACAGGAGGATGGGAAACTGCGAGACTGAGCTTTTTCTCAACTCAAGAGCTTTTATGTCTAGCACGTGTCTCGATCGATCGTTCGATCGAGTTAGGCTGTTTTGTATCGTTCCCTGATTGGAAATCTTGATAATTGCCTCGACTCAATAGTACTTGTAAGTGGTGCAACGAAATTAGATTTCAACTTCAAGGAACGCATTCCTTCGAAAAATGGTGAAATCCTTACAAATCCTTCCTCGGGAATCAGGACAATAGATTTGAAAAAAGGAACGAAACCGAGAGTGGTCGTAAATTTTGAACAAATGCTCGCAGAAACCTAGTGCAGAGTGGTAACTGGACACAGCGAAATACTTACTCCGCTACAGTAACCACACGGTCAATCTATTACTCTTCTGCGAACAAGTCGAAAGTTATGGTCCAGTGGTGCGAGATGCGCTGGCTATACTAAGAATTTCCAGTAGATCAGCGGGCAATTGCTCGAACAGATATTATTAGCACGACTGCGGAACGATTCGAACGTATCATAATTCATATGCAAGCTTGGCGCTCGATTTTGCTATGTGATGACTCCATGCCAGAGCTATATACCCGATGATCGAAGTCGTCCTCGTTGTTCGCCGATTTCCACGAGCCGTTTTCTTCATCGCGTCTCCGACCTCTGGATGATGATGCATGCCACCATCCGAGACGCAATATTCTCTCTAGGTTTGAATGACGCGCCACGGAGTCCTTGAATGCGCGCTTTCGTAAGATTTGTGACTTCACTATTCTCCCTCCCTCTATGCAATCCGTTGCTTCATCATCGTCGCTTCTATCTTGAATTGAAATCCCTCGATTATGACTACACCGAGCCGTCGGTCCTCTCTTTTCTCAACGTAGGATAATCTTTTGATTCCACGATGTCCTCTTCGATCAAACTGTACGGCGCAACTGCAGCATCCCTCAACAAAAGCTACGATGTGTACCGTAGGAGACAGCTGCCTCGATCTCACGCTCCATCGACCTAAATAATCTCCGAAGCATCTCTCTCAAACTACAGATACCAGCATCCAACGAGAGAGCCGCTCGATCCCGAGGAGCTTGCAACTCGTTGAGTCGGTAGAGCTTGAGTCTCGTAATGTCTCTCGAAATCGCAGGCTGCAAGATAGACGTAAATCAAGCGTCGGTATCTCGTCAAACCGTTCGCTCCTCTGCCGATGCATGAATAACGCCGCTGATCCTTTCAACTCTGGATAGACGAAAGAGCGGACGCACACACGCACTTATCGCAGAACGAGAGCGAGGCTGCGCCGATGCAGCCTCCGACGTTGCACTCGAGCGATTTTACGACGTCGCTCGTTTACGTTTGCATCGGGGCCCTCTCGTGGCGGAGAGATCGTTGCTCTCGAAATACCAAAGTTTGCTCTTTTTATGTAGCGCCGAGTCAGCCTTCTGCTCTTGGCTCGAGCCACACGCACTTTTGTACCCGCCCGACCTCGGCGAAACGAAGCAATCATTCGTTCGTTCCCGTCGTACCATTCGGCGATGCTGCAGGCGCTCGTTATTGAAGCTCGAAATTTGAGAGTGTCGTTTGGAATTTTATTGCGAGGACTTGATGCCTGATACTGATCTGCCTCCGTTTGTTGGCAATGAGGATCGAGGGAGTTTCTGGAGGGTGAAGAAGGATCGCGAATTGAGATTGAGATTGGCTAAGTTCGTCTTGGAGCCGTTTCGAGTATGTTGATTGAAACGCCCTCGCGAGAGCTGATCGGCAACTCCTTTGAGACTACGAGATTATACTACAAAGCTCGGGTTCGTGCTCCTCCTTCGATCCTCTTTGATATAGTCATTATGAGGTGTTCCTGAATATCTTATGATTCTGAACACCCCATAAGGTGTTCAGGAATTTAATTGGCTGAAGAATAGACTGTGCCATATCTGGATTCTGATGTTAATTGCTGCTAGATCTGTCATTCGGAATTGCAATTATTCACTTGACTGCACTGAGTGTTGGTCAATAGAGGATCCAAGTATTGTCTGTTAGGGAACGGGTTTTGAAATGAAATTTCTTCCCCGCATCCCTCTCGAAATATATTTGAAAGTTTTTCATCGGATCGTCGATGGTGTGTGTAAAGAGCAGACATTTTTTCGTATTTTTGACGTACTCGAAAGTGACTCGTTTCATCTGTAAACAGTAAATGGACTCTATACCATCCATGGTGCAATATGACGAAAAAGTCAACACTTGATACATGGTTGTCAGGGTTGTCACGCTCCTGACCGATGAATGTTTGACAGCTCTGTGTTATCTAAAAATGTGTACGCTGATCGAATCGGATGCCAAACTACCTCGATAAATATTTCTAAGCTCAACATCAAATTTCTAATCCTTGTGTTCTCGTGCGAGCAGGAGATAATGAAGCGTCATGTTAAAAAAAAAAAACATTATTTTTGTACTTATGAGAGAACGGTTCTATAAATTTACACCAAACTTGATTAAAGTACGTGCAACGCCAAAAAGCTGATTTTTCGGACACCCAAATTTTTGGAAAATCCAAATATATCTCATATGATTTAATCGCGATGTTTGCAAAAATTGCAAATGTGGTACCTTTGAATAATTCCTCATCCTTCGAAACAAGGACTGTCAAAATATTCCTATCCAAACATCCAAGCGCTCGAATGAATTTGCTGGGATACAATTGATCCAATTTCCTCTCCAAAGCCCTACTCTTGATGAAGCCGAGTCACCGCACCGACCACAATCATATCAAACGTTCAAGACTTATCGATCTCGCAATCCGCCAACTCGGCAGAGCGCTACTCTATTTACCCAAAGTGGAATCGCTTTCGCGTACGATATACTCTCGCGGGGAAAGCCGATCCCGCTTCTATCCTGTATAGGTAGGCGCCACTAATGACCCAGTTTTTCGAGCGGCGGCTCTAATAACAGTGCGCACCTGAATCGTAAAAGCGCGCGCGTCCGGAAAATAAAACAGTTGTAAAGCGAAACGGGCGGAGCAGATGCCGTAGCTCTCGCTGATACTATCCGGTCAGAGCTTCGATCAGCCACTACCCGATATATAACGGCCCGTTGCATCGGCTTCCGCAATACGTGCTCTGCTCTCTGTACAATCCACGCGGACGTGAAATACGAATCGCGGAAAAATAGAGCGGGTCTCACCAGATCGATTTCTGGTATTGATTATATCGCTCTCGGGCCGATGCTGCGCCGCAGAGCGACGCGGGGCTCATTAAAAAAGCTCGCGGCCACGGGAGGCTCGTTAAGCATCCTGCGCTCATCGATATCCCCGAGTTGCGAACAATACGTGCAGCTCTCTCCCGGGGGGCGAATCAAGAGACGCGCTCTCGAGGAAATTCTCGTCATCGGGGTGACTCTCTCGTTAATCCGGCCACCCCTGCAGCTGATGGAGCTTGATTTCCTCGCCTCGTTGGATGCACCACTTCGTTTTCTCTTTATCCCCGGACATTACTCGGAGCTGTAGGACGATGCTCATTTCGAGGACTGCGATACGAGTGGACTTGTAAAGGGAGGCACATAACCTCTCGAGGAGGTTGCGAAAATACCCGCGTCTCTCGCGGAGTGCCGATTGAAAGCCGCTTTTACGACGGCGAGGGCATTGTGGGGCGTGTTTTTGACGATAAAGGCCTTGCTGCTTCTCGCCATTTGTTGCCGCTCGATTTCTTTGGCGAAATTGAAATATCTGCCGCTCGCGCGCGCGCGCGCTCGCCGATGGCTTTTTCGCGTGTCACGATCGTGAAAACGCGGAATGGTCAGCGGCAGCGTGGCGCTCCCCGATATAACTCGACTCGACGTTTTACGAGGTCATTGTTTCTGCAAATAGAAATGATGAAACGGTTCTGCGGGGCATATTGAGCTCCATTCGCTTCATATGAATGGGGGATTCTTTGGCTAGAGAATTCCATTGAATTTGCTCTATTGTCTCCCTTATTAGCGGATTGCAAACTCTCTCCATCATCCTTGGATATGGATGGAAATTCCTAGATTGATCTCCGACTTGATTGCTTCAAACAGTCGATTCTTTGCAAAGTTTATGTTCGTTCCAATTCGACTTGGAGCTCGCGATACTTTTGTCTTATCAATCATCATGGTGAGCTTTTGTTCGCGGAGTTAGTGTTATCTTGGAGCCGCAGCTTTATTTACTCTTTGAACTCAAATCGTTTGAGATTAGTATCATTACGTCGCATTTTGTTGGCGGAGATAGTTGAATTGAATATTGCAATAAGTCAAGGAGATATGCGTAGTGGAGATACTTCTTTTGCTAGATGAGTTTCCAGCGAAACACCTTGTATATCTATTTGAAACAATATGCGTTTACCGCTTGGGTTTAATGATGCTTTCGCCTCAATCACTCATTGTTCCTTTATTTTCGTTGACTTGATTGATCTAGATTTTTTATTGTACCATTCACTCGTGTAGTCGTTTACGATCTTTTTAGCACCCCTGAATGAGACATGCGTCTCCGATCATCGAGACTTTCTCTATAATGGTCTCACGATTTAATCGAATAGTGCTACGTAATCTTTTCATCGCCTTTCAAAACAAACAGTTCATAGATTGTCACTCGTGTTGATTCAACCTTTGCATATTTTGCGACTTCAGCTCTGAGTGTGTGAAATGGCCAAGTATCATTCAAGTCGACGCTTGCCTCATTTTACACTTCATCTCTATCATGTAAGATCGCAAATGGAGCTTGGATTTATTGGGCCCTAGAAACAAAGTCGAGTGTGAGGGCCGCTTCTTATGTGGTAGTCAATAACTGCCATTTGGAGATGCAAAATGAATGATTATAAAGTTGTGTACTACTGATAATTACTAAAGCAGCAGTAGAAGCTTTCAGCCTAGAGAGGGATTGAATATGATATGGTTTTACGAGAACCAAGTACAAAAAACTCTCACTCCCAAGCTTCCTACAAAATTCTGTTTCTGGAGCATTTCAAGGTCAATTTCTAAAATCTAGAATATTCCAAGTAAACCCTCAGCATTGACCAAATTCTCAAGAAAACTCTAGCTCTGTTAACAATTACATTACTAATAAAAGTGCTATACTTTTTTGTATGCTTGTCCAACTTATGATTGTCTTCTAATACTCTCAGTAGTTTTTTCTGAAGACTGACACTTCATTAGTTGAATAAAGTAGTAACATATGCTGAAATGTATAAAAATTCTGGAAAACCAGTCTATTATGAGCGTCTGAAAGAATGTCGATTACTTTTGTGGACTATAGCAACATAGAATATATTGCAGAAACATTGACAGTTCTATGGATCTTAATTCGCTTAGTCTCTCGTCGTTCATCATTTTGGTTCACCTGACTAATTCCTAAAGTACATGGGTATAATCATTGGACCGGTACTCAAAGCGAGCTGCAATACAAATCATAGGATCGGCTGATATATCTGACCCGTCATCCCAGTATCGACGCACGTATAGCTCTCCATGTCTGCCGTATAACCCTCGCAATCGAACTCGCGTCAAAGCGGAATAAAGGAAAATCCCACAACGTGATCAAGAGTATAATTATGATCGAGTGGATCACACAGTGGAGCTCTGGCGCTGCTATCGGCTCGTAAAGTAGATAACGCATTCTACCTTGTCAGATCATTGAACCAAGTCCCTTCAACTACTGCTACCACTACCACCTCTCTGGGATCGTTATCAATTTAGTGCTTCAGTAATTCTCCACCCTTTCATCATGAATTCTCAAAGCCCCTAACCGTTTTCATCAACGTCTCTTCTCCATCTTCTGATTTCAGAATCGTCTAGTGGAGCTACCAACTCTGGGACCAAAATGCGTTGGCGGGTGAGCTGTGGCGGCCTGGGCCCAGGCGGGCCTCTGTTCTCAGGCCTTCTGCTAATCGCCTGCATAGTACTTCAGCAGCCACATCACAGCTTGTGCTTGCCAGACGCCATAATAACGCAGTTCACCGATAAAGATGTCGATCGTATGAACCACCTGGTGGTAGACAAGAACACTGGTAGGGTATACGTCGGCGCGGTCAACCGGCTGTACCAGCTGTCGCCAGATTTGAACTTGGTGGTGAAGGAAGAGACCGGGCCCAAGAAGGATTCGCCTGATTGCTCCATGATCGACTGCCCTCGAGACGTAGTACGCAAGCTCCTTGATAATGTCAACAAAGCGCTAGTCATCGACTACACTACGTCCAGGCTCATCTCCTGCGGCAGCCTCTTTCAGGTAAGCTATTTTGCATAAATGTGTTCCACATAGCCTACAACAGAAATGGGAAGGTGTGCACCATATATATGGAGGTGACAGATAGTAAGTCTGGTGCTGCATGAAGGATGCCGTGAGCGAGAAGGAAAGTCCAAGGGTCGCAAATGTACCTCCATGTAAAAGAGCTGTAACAAGTAGAGTGTCAATCAGCCTTGCGGATTGCGGGTTTGGCAAAAACTTGAGGAATCCTCATTTTTTGATGAGAAATGAAGATATCCCAGAGGGTTTAGTCCCATAGGCCTTCTGTTCTAAGATCGAGGCCGCCGTGGCCCAGTGGATCTAGTCCTTGGTCTCCCACGCGGAAGGCCAGGGTTCGATTCCCGGCCGGCACCACTGAACTTTTTCTCATGTGCTTTTCACGGCGGTCTCGATGGTTCGGAAGCCACCTTAAACTGTAGGTCCCCCTCATCGAGGTGAAATCGGTAGTTGGCAGTTGCTGACGCGCTGGTTCAGCGTAACTCAACCCCACGCACATGGGTGCCGTCTGGATAAAGCTCGAACGAGCAGGTGCCGAGAGTTAAAACTAAGAACTTACATCTTCTGTTCTAAGGTTCTAAGATACAACTATGGAAATTAGCATTGGCCGTACATGTCCGTGTTAAAAAGTCATGTATATATGTTTACTGGCAATGCTAATGTGATGGGCTGCATCTCGGAACAGGGCCAATGGGACTAACCACCCTGGGATATCTTCATTTCTCCACCACGATCTGTTTCCATGCGTTTCACTACCATCAGTCTTGTATAGCTCAGGCGGATCACTCAATCTGCCGAAATTGTTAGTTTCTTGTGTTTGCGTCTGAGGCTTTTATTGCAGATTACCCTTATGCAGGGCTAGCTCAATGCGGGGCTGGTTCCCGGGTAACTCCCCAACGTTTTGGCCAAATTCGGCATTCGCAAGGTTGACTCTCTATATTGATAAGTCTAAAAGGTTTCGATAAGTTTCTTCAGGTTTTCTGCGAGAAAACTGGGGGACTCCTGGATCTTTCTTTTCTCCTCCATCCTTATCCCACACAAGTCAAAAGACCGCGATGGAAAACCTAATCCGTGGTCTATGTTCTTCTATATCTATGGTGTGCACATGAGCTTTTAATTTTAGTGAAAGTCAGCTGAAATGGCTGATTTTCAGCTAGAATCTGTCCATGTCAGCTGATTCATGTTGAGAGAGTAAAACCTTCCAAAGTCAGCGAGGTGCCCTTGGTTCGAGCCTTGGTTAGACAAACGCAAGCACCATCAGTAGATCCATGTGTTCTAACAGCCTATTCCGAAGATGATTTTCGTTTTGTAGTCTTTGCATTCACAAAGAATAGTAATGTTACTCCACCTTCGTGTCTTCGATGCCGCCCTAGTAGTTCCTGGGAAGAAAGCCAGATTTGCCGATTTCAAATAGAACGAGCCACAATCTTGACTAGTTAATAGGTTATGTGCGTACCGATTCATGCAGCGCGCCAGATCGCTCGAGCATGCGAGAGGTAATACGATCCCCGTTGTTCGGCAGACCCATTGTTCGTCGGGGACTTCGTGTGCAATGTACGTTGTACGCGCGCGCGAGGTGAAAGGAGAATTGTCGGGAGAGCGACGATCTCTTGAATGATCGATTCATCAGAGCTGGGGGCCTCTGCCCGCTGCTTTTCGACGGTCACTGAACCTCGAGCTTGTGATATTGGCCGCGGCAGTTCGATATGCCTTGGCGTACATGGCAACCGAGAAAACGTGACTTGTTTCATTCAGAATGTATTCGCGCACGATGAGGTTATGTCCTGACTTGAGTTTTGGCTCGTGATTCGCTGACCGATTTCATTGTACATGTTTGTAATTGGTTGTGTAGCTTCGGAGGCGCCGAGAAATGTTTCATCTCAAGAGGACAACGATTGCGGCCTTGTTTAATCGTAAAAAATGACTCAGGTTGAATACTTCTTATGATTTTAATCTATAGCAACGGAATGAATAAGATCGAGCTCAGTTTGATTTCGGTTTGAGAATTTTCCTTCCGATCAAAAAACTGTTCGCATTCCCGTAACACCAAGTTTCGTGATCATTTATGAAGCATATTCTTTTGAAATTTATCATTGCAGATTCTGATGTATTCATCACAAATTTTGATTTTAAATGACAATCAAAGTCAGCTTCGGGTGCAAAAAAGTTCGATTATATACAGAAAATGACTCAATGAATTTGTTGCAATGTGTCTAACCATTGAAGTACCTTCCCGGGAGCGAAAGCATTGACCACATTTATTCATTTTCGAATCGCATTTTCCTCATCACATTATTAACGAAATATATTACGAATTTGTTGGATGGGATGTTCCGATGTCAGTTTGGGGATATTCCATAATCCACTTCCCTTCTCGTGTTTTAAACCTACAATACACCATTCTACAAGCTGGGTTCAACACAAGAAATAGATCAAGCAGAAGGCTACTTGTTCAGCAAAGATTGATGAACGTATTTTGAGTAATAAACATGCTTGTCTTTCTAGAATTAAACAAATCTTGCGCGATCGTCTGATAAAATCAAGAAAACAGAACTACAGGCCATAATTTACTGAAGTCAGTCAAAATAACATAAATTTCCCTCAAAGTGAGAGGCGTAACCGAGACGATTTCCAACAGTGATCTCTTCCGGGCTTTACACTGCAGACCGTCTTGTCTACGAAAAAAGTCATAATTTATAGAGTAAACCTTCACACGCTAAAGTGGCAGACACGATTCGAGTCGTGATGGGGCAACCTCGGCGGCAACTCAGGACGAGAAGAACACCAACAGACAAAAGTTTCGCCTTTCGCCTCGACTCTCGCCGTGTTTAATGCTTACTGAGCGCAATCTCAAAATCCGGCGGCTCGAATCACGGCCTATAAGCATTCCAAAGCCGTCACGAATAGGTGAGGAAAAGAGAGAAAGAGAGAGGTGTATGGAGAGAAAGACAAAAGAGCAGGACAGGAGAAGAATGAAAAGCTAGAATCCCTATCCAGATAAGGAATTCCCATAAAGCCAAACGCGGAATAGAGCCTCCGCAGCGTGACTCGCTCTTTTCCTCTCTTTCTCTCTCCCAAATCAGTTTGTCTCTTTCTCGTTCGTCTGGCACCAAAATGAAAAAGAGGAGGAAGAAGACACCCATGCAGGCGCGAACCGGACGCGAGAACATGAGCAATGCGCTGACGCGTTGCGAGGCTTTATGCAGCGTGAATTTCGCAATCGACAACTCTGTTGATTTTTACTAAAATTAGCGTGGTCAGACTTCCTCTCGCTTCTGAACAGCCCTCTTGCACGAAAGAACCGAATGTAAATTCCCCGCGTGAGTGTGCACCGATCCGTTGAATTATGTCGTTCTAATAGATTTCAGCACCGTAAATTAAATCGAAATACATGTACATACATCAATTCCGATTTGTTTACTCTGTTTCAAT
>JAPYYZ010008318.1:0-15059 GCA_030522705.1 Eretmocerus eremicus
TTGACGCGTCCGGGGGGCAAGAGCGAGCTCCGCTGACGAAACCCTGGCATACTTTTGGCGAGCGGCGGATCCGGAATCGCGCCTCCTATACGTGGTGGTGCTTGATTGCGCAAGTTGAGCAGGTGATCTCGAGCCCGGTCGCCCTGGCTGGCCCTGGCTGCTCACCAAGCGAGCGAGACAGCGATCCACCGCAGCTGATGAGATTTGTGGACGAGCGACGCAGGAATCAAGTTCAACGGCCTCTCGAGCCCTGCTCTCGGTCCGGCTCTACGGGGTCATAGTTGGGAGCTACAGCCCCGGTTTCACTTGGAAGCTGCGTGTGGGTGAGGTGGCCCCAGTTGCTGGAGCGCCGAGGAGATCTCCTCGAGCCGTTGGTTCGGGACGCGCCACCTGGGCCAAACGACGAGCAGCGCGCGCCGCATTAATTCGAGCCGAGCTGCGCTTCGCGCCGCCTAATTACGCGCATAAATTATACCGAGCAGCCAGCGATTTTTGCCCAGCAGCATCTGCTCAGCTCGCGAGCTCTCGGGGCTGCAGCGAGAGCCCGAGTCGCTCCCTGCTAATACTCCATCCAATATTATTTACTCCTCCGACGCTTTATTTTCGCCAGTGTTTTGGCTGCATTACATCTAAATCACAAGCAAGGGCCTGATGAGATTTTCTCAAGTCATGACTGAACTCAAGAAGTTGGTTGCTGGGATAGCCAGTTGGCGGGCAGTAGTGGTGGCAACCCGATCTTGTTCCTGTCAACGCCTACTTCGGCCGCCAGGGAACGATAATAATCAAACAGATTTTTATCCCTCACCGATACCGCGATCTAATCCCGAGCTATTTTCTCTAGAGCATTGGAAGAGAAGCACAGCAGCGAAGAGGACAACAGTCCGAGGTAGCCAATAGGGAGTAGCATGGTCTTATTCCATGCCATCAGTTGTACTCGCTTCCGGACTCGGCGCAAAGTACTGTGATTTAGAAAGGTGTTGGATACCCCTGGGTTGTGAAAAAAGGATTCATTCTCAATGGCTCCAAAGTTAGAAACACTAGGAATGATTCATTTAAGGAATTAATTGATATAAACGATTTATTAGAAATAACCTATCAGAAACAACTCATTAAACGAGAGGGAAAAGAACTTTAAGATCCAGTGAATCGTATACAATTTTCCAATCTATTTTGGAGGATTTAGTGAAATTCTCTCAATCAAAGCCTTCCAATGAGTCAGTCTCAACGGGCCATTTATAATTATACATTCCCATCGAGTCATTTCTAGTGTTTCAAATTCCTAAGTCATTAGAAATGAATCATGCTTTCAGGCACGGTACATGTGTACAACAAAATCACAAACAGCAAGGAGTAGGCTGTCCGAGTCAGTAGGCTCAATTCTGAAGCCCTTCTCTGGGGCTGAGATTGTATCGTCCATGGGGCGAGATACAAACTCCGACGAAGTGAAGGTGAGCGTGAGCGAGGGACGGAGACATGCATAAGGCTTGCTCGATGCACGGAAGCTTACCATAATAGCAAGAGGTAAAGAAGACGAAAAAAGGAGAAACCCCAATGAAAATCGAAGCAATGAGAAGAATCGATTGTATGGACTTCTATATACCATTTCAAGCAGAAAATGGAGAGGTGAATCGATACACATCACCTACTACCATAGAGATAAAACATTAGAAAGAACTTCAAACACGTTTCCTAAAGATGGGAGCCTCTTCCTGCAAAAGTATAGAGCAGCATTATTCTATCCCGGGTCCTTGTCATACGAGGAATGATGCACTTGATGCAGCATCGGACAGAGAATCTATCGGCTTGGATAAGATTTATGTGACATGGGAAACCTGACGCAAGGAGTTTTCTGGCGAAACAAACTTTGACACGGACACGCCTTGCTTTGTCTCTCAAAAGGTTGAGAGTTAATAATTGGCAGGCAAAATAGTCTCTGCTCGTGGCTTTCGATGCGAGTCCGTTCGACGGTGTCTATCGGAATTGCTTACAGTCAAGTGGATAGTGCGGCAGAGGCGCTTGTCTAGCGAGCAAAGCAAACTGCGGCCCGGCAGCGAGAAATCGAAGCGGCTGTCGGAGGGGGCGGCCGCTCATAGCGAATCAATTGTGGCTCGCGGCCGAGGCAAAGTGTCTCGCCAGCACAGCGGCGAATTATTCTTTAGCCGCGCCACCGGGACAGTCCATTCTGCTGCGGGCGGGAATACACGGCTGCGCGCCGTCCAATTGGCCTACGGCGGGTTCGAAAACAGCCGCGGGGGCTCTCGCGCGTCGACCCCAGCTTCCGCGAGCGCGAAATTCAGCGGCAACGAAAAATGTGCGCGCGGCACTGTATTTCCCGCGCGCCGAGCGCCTCGCCGCCGTGGCGAGAGCTCGCTTACCAAACAATTCCCAATTGCCCTGTCAAAAGTCGCCGCGCCAAAAACCGCCCGTGATTTACGCGGCCGCCCGCCGCCGATTTATCGCCCCGGCCGGAGACAAAAGCCCCGCGAGGGAAATTCCGAAATCGAGCCGAGTTCGATGCCCGCCTCCCGCGAACCAGCTCCAACGCACTGTTTCGGAAAGCGCGGCCCTTGGCACCCGAAACGGCCTGGTGTCAGTCGTGTCTTGCTCGACGACCACGACGCTAGGGCGAGGCACTTTCCGGCCCGAACTCGTACTCTTTCAACGTGAATCAGCTAGTACTGAGCTGAAAATCAGTGATGCCCCCATAGGTGTGACTTTGCTGATGAATCCGTATCCCGGTCCCCTCAATTCGAGTGTCCAAGTCGTGAAAATGCATAAAATACTGAAAATGTAGAAGAAATCGCATATTTATAGCGATTCAAGGTAGAATTAGCACGAATGCAATCGTCTTGATTTCAGTATTCAATTTCGTTCCTTTATGGGCGAATTCCAATATAGCTCAGCTCAGCTGGAACATCAGTTATTGTGATCGAACTTCGTTTCGTTGAGCCTTGCCATCTTCAGTTGGGGCATTGGCCCTGGGGCATGATTGTGCGATTCACCAGCTCAGAAAATTTGTTCACATATTCCGGTGGTGTATTTTGAGTCCATACGCCGATTTTTCGACGACCAAAAAGAGACTATTCCCAAAGTTTCCGGCAAATCCGTGACTCACAGCCCTGAGTACACTCTCTTTGTGAGCTCCGTGCACACAACCCCACTTTTTCCATAAGACCAATGCCTCCGTATTCGTGATTTTGGTATCCGCTGTACTATTCCGGAACGCCTGCAATACCAATAATGTTGTTATATGCTCACAAGTACCAATAAATCAGAAACACTGATTTATAGAAAGTATCGCTGGACTCTTTGCGACAACGTGTTCACAACACAGCAGTCCATGACATAACCCCACGACAGTCAACGCAGCAGACTAACTTCATAATGCAACAACAAAAAAATAAATATCTGTCCGATAGATACTAGCAAAAGTTGGCTTCATGGAATTGACCCTACCTAACAATATCCTCGGAGTATTACCGTAATGTGATGCAACACGAATCACTTCGTAATCTCCAGTGGGTTCTAGACAGTTGAGTCTTTTTTTTTACGAAAAGCTCTGCAAGATCGTGTGTATAATTGATAGGACTCAGGAGTATCAAAAAATCGAATTTAATTCGATGTAAAATTAATTGCTTGCCCAATATACGCAATAACATCCTCATACTTCAAAATCAGACCATCACGAGCAGGAGCAAATTTCGAATTCAAATGAGCAGTTGGTAATTTTCAAGGGGCTTAGAACTCTATTCGGCAAGGTTCGCCGAAATGAATGGGAGAGTAAGTGAAGCAAAAGAGCAACACCTCGCAGAGAGGAGGCTCAAGTTCGCGGGGGTTCAAGCGCTTCCCGTCGTGTCACGGCCAGCCAGAAATAGCCAACCGTCTGGCGTCTGATGCGTCTGACGAGACAAAACGACGGCACGCTCGCGCTTCTGGCTGCACACTCCACTTGCTCCTCTACGTCTGGTCGATCGGAACTCTTGGCATCCAAGTCCTAGGGACTGGCATTGGCCCATGCTCCAAGAGCTTACTCGGCTTCCGCGCCGTACTGTGCAGGTCACGACTAGCGTCAGCAGGATAAGGGGTCTCCTTCATTCGCTTGCAAGGGCGCCAACTTGAAGACGATATGCACTAGAGATCCTCGGTGGATATATATCAATGAAAATCAGCTGGGGCTATGTTGAGGCTGAATCATTCGCGAGGTCGTTCTATGCTGATTTGCAGTAATGAGACAAGGTGATCGATGTGGGATCTTCGTTCCCCTCACTAGCAAGGAGTGAGCCGTGGATAAGAGAATTTGGAGGCGTATGGCGCTACGGAAATGAGTTTTTGCGACAGACCAGGAGAGACCACGGCCTCTGCGTCACGGATTCGACTGAAACTTTGGTAATGGTCTGCTCTTCTTTCTAAAAGATGGAATCTAGAGCTACAGAGTCTACGCTTGAGTGTTTTTGAGATACAGGTCAGAGTATACAGGCCCATATAGGCCCATGTTCAAAACTGGGCTGGAGCTCAAAAACGCTCAAGCGTTAGAGTATACGGCTTTGCGTTTCATCTTTTGGCACCAAAAAGAGTTGGGGTGAAATAATCTTGGGGTGTCTCGGAGCCCATACTAGATAAATCGATCAAGATATTTTGTGGAAGCGTGTGCGGGGAGTTTCAAGTCACAAGTCAGGAGTTACAAAAAATGAACTCTTTAATGGAAAACTCTCATAATATAATAAAATACCGAAGAGCCCGAAAGAATCGTGGCACGGGGAAACTATGGGAAATTGAGAGCGATTGAGAATACGCGGAGCCCGACATCGACGCGACGAGTCGAGACGTAAACTAGCGACGAGGAAAAAGCGAGCACAATACGCTCGCTCGGGGCAACGGCACTTGAGCCCTGCGACGGCAGGCGCAAGACAAGAGAGCAGCTCGATCCGCGAAGCAAGGGTCGTTGTCCTATCAAACTATTCGAATTTGACCAATTGCATGGTCGCAAGATCATGTGAGACGTTGGACAAACCGATCCAAAGGTTCGTGCGTGCAAACCCGAACAAAGAGACTATTCCCAGATTTTTAACCGATTCATGACCCGGAGGCTGTGGTTTCTCCTGCGGAGCCGAGAAAATTTTAGTCTATTATGCTGACAATTGTGCTACTAACGGCACAGAATAGTCATGGAGAGAGTTGCTTTCGCACCACGGAAAAAATAAAGAAAGCTGATTTGAAAAAAGCTAGGGTGTACTGGACCAAGATTAAATGTGCATCACGACTTGCGAGCTTCACAACAATGCAAAAACAATAGTTTAATATGATAAGTTGCAGCTTAGCGAGCTGTAGCTAACTCGCGTGCTCCGAGCACTTCGTTGACGTCGTCCATTCCATCACCCTAGATTGGTACAACACTTTATGACGACTCTTTCGAATTTGCAAAGAAATTTTCCATCGACTCTTGTGAATGGTGGTAATGCCGTACGAAAGATCAAACTAGTCTTCTCAAACGAATAGATTTTCGGATGTAGCTCATTTTCCATGCTTACCGGCTGGATAAGAGGCAGGTACAGATGACCTGGGGCACTGTACACGGGGATGACCCAACGTCGGTACCGTCTATATGCTGCACTGGAGATCGCGGTTTTCGGCATAGGTGTGGAGATCTAATCATAGTGAACACAACGGCATGTCGTGTCGTGTTCTGCAATCTCGGAAACACCGCGTATCGGTGTTCTTGAACGTTGCTAGGCAACGGATCGACTCCTGAAGAGAAGAATGATGGCACATGGCGACACTAGGTATGGCATTGGAGATGGAGGTGGGACCTCTTGCCTGGGACTCATTTCATTCCCCGACGCGCGAAGATTAGCCGCAGTTTCTCCATTCTCCTCTCTGAGTAATTTCGAGCCGTTGCTCAGCAACGTTGAGCAACGACGATGCGCGGCATGCGTAACCTCGCGCTGGATCGGCGCCTCGTGAACTCGGCTCCCGGCTCGCGATTCCGGCGATTCCGTGCTTAATGGGCTCCGTCGTGGCCCACGAGGGCGCCGGCCGAGCCCAGAGGGCCCGCCATCCGCGACGAAAGCTCCACGTCGCGGCGCGGCGCACCAAAGACGATTCGTCGCGCTCTCGCGCCCGGCAGAATTTATGCTCCCTCATATGAGAAGGCGCTCCGCGAAGCAGTGCGCGAATTTATGAGCGAGCATATCTCGGTGGCGCGCGCCGAGCGAACGGGGCAGGGCGCACAATGCCCGCATCGCATTTTCGCCGGCGCGAGCGCTGTGGGCGCGAGTCGCCGCCGCCCGCCGACGCGGCGGAATTTTTAATTCATGGCCAGGGAGCTGGGCTGCCGTGGCTTTGTGGGGGCCCTTCGTCGCGCCGCAGCCGCCAGCCCTTGTGCGCATCCGACGCCTCGGGCGTCGCTGCACCGGCAGCCGACAGCCTCCGCGCGGCTGCTTGGCGCGTGGCATGCGTCGCGTCGTCCTTGCTTCTTCTCGACTCGAGAGCTAGTTAGCATAATGCTGTATTTTGACACGCTTCTCGCCATTCCTCCCCCACTTCTGACCCTTGAATTCAAACTCTGCTCAAAGACGAACGCGCGCACGAATGGACGAACGAATGAGACCACTGCACACACCACGAAAATTTTGGAAAACTGCGCGACCGAGGTGGAGTGCGAAATTACTGGGCCCCAGGAATTCGGAACCAGCATCTGACCACGGGTGAAGATACATTTTTCTTTGACATGCGCGACTGATTTTTGCCTGTGATGAGACGTTGATTGCTTACATTTATACTTGACTCATTGTCAGTATATGTACATGAAAAAATGCGGCCCCATCACAAAATTCAAATCACGAGAGAAATCGCGAGTGCCTAGAATAAACTGTGCAAGTTTTTCCTCGAGTAAGCCGACTGCCCAACAGATTGCTTGTCGGAGTACCGAAGTATTCACAGAATTGAGCATTGTAGCCATGACTCCACTGTCCTGTCGATACACCCTAGAATAGACCCCACGGAGTATATACCGATTCTCTACAGTACTGAAACAAGTGAAGATCAGCTGGATCTTAGTTACCCGCCCAAAATAAGAGGATATCCATTCAATCGGGCCCGAATCGGATCACTAGAACTGATTAATCGTTCCCAAACTCATCTTAGGTAGAGACAGTACTCGTTATTGTGAAAACTTCGCTTACTCTCATGGTAAAAAAAAATGGAAATCAAGGAAAGAATTGAGACACCAGAAAAGTTCTCAAGCCTGGAATCGATCACGTGCTTACTCTCTATACAGTGTATTGGATAGCAAAGAATGAACTGAAATCCTAGACAAGTCCTCAAGCATGAAGTTAGAGAGAATCGAAGCGGCGTCCATATAACCTAATGCTGTGCCGTACCTTCCTTGACGTTATTTTTTTCCCAATTTGCACCTGAGCTCGCACAACCCGGAGCACAGAGGGATTCCCAATTTTATCGCGGGAGGTTTGTGAGGGTCCTCGGGTTTTTTTCCAATAAGTGAGATAGGTTCTCCATTCTAGTGTCAGAAGCATCACTAGTCGGCCAGACAGCTACTGTACTCGGAGCGAAACATTTTCATAGGACTTGGTCACTATTGTTATATGCAGAGCATAACTTTTGATGAAATGTTACGAATCTTCATTTAATCCACTATCGTTGTGATAATTATATCTCATCAACTTGAAATTGGGTGCATGATCATCCGTAATAATCCCGTAACATGGAGCGGGAATTGGCGAAATATCCTATTGCAGCGAGGAGCATATAAGCATGCTGATAAGCGACCTCTGCAATGGCTGCACTGGGGAGTCCATTAACAGCAGTTGCGAGTATAATGAAATTTCTCGACTCTTGCGACCATGATGGCTCTCTAACGAATTAACTTAGAGCGCGAGTGTCGCGAAAGAGCAGTAATTTTCGTTAGTCGCGCAAACTGTGCAATGAACAAAGGTTGTTATTTGAGCCATAGATTCGTTGCAAGGAGCCATTTTCATGGAAGCCTTGTCCACTGCAGAGCAGTTCAAGATCCAATGAAACACTCGTACTCTACGCATACTGACGATTCGTTGGGTGAATTGGCGGTCTCGCGGTGGGACCCTATTCCGCCATCACGCGTACCATGAGACTTTATTTTGGGCCTGAGACTATTCCGAAAGTCGAATCCGTAAGTTGCGTAATTGTCTAGGTCCCGAAGCAAGAAGACATAATCCAAAAGAGACTCGTGTCCCATTCTAATGCTACTTTGCCTCATACCTTTCTCTGTGAGAGACTGATCTAAAATAAGACTGGCTAGGTCATTCAAACCGATCGCTGACCTTTGAATTGTAGCGGTTGGACAATTTCCCGTTACCTTCAGGTACAGTGCAATCGGGAACATTAGGGAATATAATGTGATACTTCTGGTTCGGTTTTAGATAATTTATTCGTAGATTGAAAGAGGTGAGCATCTCTCGAGTCATGATCGATGACCAGCCTATTGAATTCTGTCACTCCACCAAGCTTCTGGGGGTAAAGTCAAATAGTTGTCTCACTCTGCACAATCAAAGTACTCAAGTATGTCGCGGAATTGGTTCGCCGCTCTCAGTAGACTAAGGTAATGTAGTGATTCGTTATCCAAAGACACCAGGCTCCAGCTAGTTAGAACATTAGTATTCCCGTATTTTGACTATTGCCAAGGCCTGTTCCTTGACTTATCTAGGGAGCTCTCTATGAAACTTGCGCGATGCAAGAACGCAGCTGTGCGATTCGTCGTTTTATGTAAGAAATCGGATTATATCTCGCCCTCATACTACAATTTGCGAATAATGCCGTATATATGTTCTCCACCGTGACTTTCCCTGCCTATGTTGACTAGCAAAGGTACTGATGGCCACCTTGGAGCTTGTATATGTGTATGAAGAACTTGAATTGGTTCCAGTGGGTATTACGAGGATCAAAGCGACTCTCAACGCTCGATCTTGTTATGCCTAAGTCCTCTACAACTATGTCTGAGAAGTCATGTCTCATTGGCACCATTTCTCGATGGAATGAAATACCCGAGATACTGCGTCGAAATCATGTGAGGACATCATTTGGGACAAGATTGTGCCTATATATGCTGCAGAATTATTTTGACAATCAATCGGTAGTTCATCAAGACTTACTGCACTCCATAGCTCGATCGTATCTTCTGTTTGCCAAATCTTCGGCAAGCTGCGAGCACTCCATACTTAGCTCCTCGCGAATTGTGATTTTCATGATAATGTGCACGTAATAATGCTGAATTTTTAGGTTAATTTATTATTATTATTATTTAGCTCTTTCTTCTCTTTTTATACTCATCTTTTGTTCGTTTTTTTTACTCAATACTTTTACTCTCAATAATGTGAGTTCTGAAAACTCGTGTATACCTGATGTATTATATATTGCGAATGTACAGCACGTAGCCTCGACCACACGAGACCTTGAATCCATAGTTGAATAAATATCCATCTATCTACTTCTGACTGCTGCTATATGTAGCTGAGGTGAGGAATCGAGCATAGGATAACGAGTCGAGGATTTGACATAAAACATGATAAAAGATTTATTGACTCTACGGAAAGCAAGGTGCACCGAGTGCACGAACGGGCGCGAGCACGGAGAGAGCAAATCAGGCGCAGCGCAGGAGAGAGAGAGAGAGAGAAATTATTATTGAGCGATACTTACAATAATAATTCATGGCAATCGGAATCGCGCTCATGATAGAATCGGCCGCTCGGACATCGACGACCGGGGAACTCGGGAACGGTCGAACAGGAATGGTCTCCTCTCATCGACGGCGGTATTGGATCAGTCGCTAGAAGCGTCGAGTAGAGCTCGGTGCAGAAGGCATCGCGTTGCAGAAGGTGTCAACGCGCGCGAGCTGATATTGCTTCGAAATCGAGCCTCTGCTCGCGAGAACGGGCAAGACAAGTCCGATTTAAGCGTGCGGTGACCGGTGTGACTTAGGATTACTCTCTCCTCGGATGCTCGTGCTACAATTGCAATTATGGTTAGTACATTATGTTCATGGGACAGAGAAGAGAGATGACGGTAAAAATATCTTCTCAACCGTCATAGAATATGAATGATGTCTGTCTTTGTCCGTTCTTTCACAAAACAAAATGTCGGATACTGAAATTAGACAATCAAATTGATAAGGACTGGAATCACTGGAAGACAATGAGTATAGGCGGGATCCTCTGCTCAAACACCTAAAAGAAGAAAGCTCTACCTTGGTTGGGTTGTAGAATCTAAGAACGATGATAGTACGTTCATACACCTTATCCGGCCTCAGTCGTGCTTTGCCCTCTTAAAAATATCACGCTCCACAGACAGAAGGCAAGAAGAACGCAGGCAAGTGTAAGCTCGAGCGAGTCGGGGGTAATAAAAATGAGAGCGACTTAAAAAGCCGAGATAAATGAGAAGAACAAAAAATCAGCCAGCTCACAACAGAAAATTAATGCCTCGTGGCGCACAAACGAGAAACGGCAAACAGCACCGAGCCTCGAACATTTGTTGGCGTGTGCCGAGACCAGGCGGGCAAAATGAAACCCGTCTACAAGTCCCGAAATGAAAAGCCTTGGCAGGACGCATGAAGCAAACGGACTGGGTCATAAATACCAAACATCATGTTGTGTTGCCCGGTTCGCAAAAATGGCACCCCTCATGCAGGCTCAGTGTCAGACAATGTACAGAGAAAATTTGCCTCTCGCGATTTGGAATCCATAAATTCATCGATTATTATTGATGCGTGAATTGGGGCTCGGTTGAAATAAGTTGCTCTTGACGTCACAAGCACCCGAAGCGATTAGGTTATGCAAAATTCTATTAATGCGACGCCGTAATTCCCTAACCCATAATCATCCGTTCCGGGAATATCTCGACGTCTACTGAACCAAGTCACACGAAATTTGATGTGCAAATACAGAATGTTGATAAGAATGGCGCTATAGAGCCAAATATTACAATAATTGCGTAAAATGCAACTCACAAGACATATAAATTTATATTCCAGACGTTGTCTGCTCACGCGGATCGATTGTGCAGAGGCATGGTGTCGAACTCCACTGGGCTCGTCGGAATCACATCACTCAATACCGATTTGTCTCCGTGGCCTCGTTCTTATCAACATTCTTCAGATGCACATCGAATTTCGTGAGATTCGGTTCAGTAGAAGTCGAGATATTCCCGGAATGGATTTTGGGTGAGGGCCCACGTGAACTTCATGGCAGCTCATCAGCTGGCGTTAGTGGGCAGGTTGCGGGCATGAATGCATGTACTGGTTTAAATGTGAATCCGAGGGATGCGAAATTCTTGTTAGCGCGTGAGGATTTCTGCATCCAGTTTGGTTTGAAATCATTCGTTCATATCTACCCAAGTTGCCGACAGACAGAGCGGTTCGTCGTTGTGAGATTGTAAACGAAACCCAACTCACGACAGTACAATCATTACGAGTCAATATTCTGTTCAGGATGATCGAGTGGGTGAGTTCGCCCCTTGCACTGGAAGAACATTGACTAACAATAAGCTTGTTTTCAGGGATGGACTTCCTCCTTGCTGTGAATAATTCCATCGCACATTCGACGAGATCCGGGGATTTCGAAATTTTCATGCACGTCCCAGGCGCAAGCATCGTTCAGTCGAGATATCGAAACTATTCTATGAAGCGCGGTGTGCAGGGATCAGCAGCAAACTAGGGAGTACAGAGGGCGAATCCCGGTGTCGAGTATCTCCCTCAACGCCCATTTTACAAGACAGTTAGTGGGAGCGGAGAGGGGCTGCACTCAGCTACAATTAGACGTAGACAGAATGGCGAGGGGGAACGCGGTGCCTGGGAAACAAGGGCGCAACTCTCGTTGAGACGCGAACGAGCGGCGCGTGCTCGCAGATTTTGGCGCCAAGTTTCGCTCGGCACGGGCGCCCCGAGCAGCCACGAGAATGCGAATCGAGTTCGCGCCGCGCGAGCTACCTCGGGCTCTCTCGGCTTTTTCAGCTACCGAAATCAAAGATCACCGGAGGCTGTGCAGGGCAAAGTTTTCCCATCCTGCGAGCATCACGTACCGACGAACAACCACTGCTCCTTCGTTTGGCCCGATTGAATTCGGATCTCGAGCCATTAGCTTCCAGTAAACCGCCGTTCATTAGCCCTCGCGCCACTCATCCGGATCATTATGGCAGATCCTAAACATTGCGGACAAGGCCCGGATCTTGTACCAATTGAACATTGGGGAGTTCGAGGCAATCCATCGGAGCCATGTTTCTGGTGCTTTTCGTTCGGATACATTATATGAGAGACGAGAGTGGTGAGAAAGTTCACCGGCGGAGACAAAGTGTTCTACGTTTATCTAGAGCAATATATGAGTCATACAAGAGAGGTACGAGTACCCCTGTATCTAACCTGCTTCGACTCAAGATCTCGGATACGCATACGCGCAAATCTTATCGCGCATTTCCTTTCATTTCTCTCAGGATGTGTCAGGATATGAGAGAATGAGTATTTTGGACAGATGTAAAATTATCCATGCGCTTCATTTTCCTCAACTGGTGTCTTTGTCTTTCTTCGCTCATGCAAATCACGCTAAAAAATTAGCATGATCAATTATAACGTACCATAGCTATAGTTTTATTTGGATTTGTTGAGCATTCAACATTTTATCAAGTCGGTATAACATCCATGACACACAAGGATTAATGGAATGAGACGATGAAAAGTCAGAATTCGTAAGAACCAGTCAGTCATGGAGCTTAAATGTGGTTCTTTGAACCGAGCGAGAGTGAACAAGTCGCAAAAGCGACATCGGCAGTATTCGAGGAGGTTGCTCGTCACTCGCAGAGTTGGACAGGGAAAAAATTCAGATCGCCGAGCGATAGGCATTGCCGTGACATTGTTAGCGATGATTTCTGCAGTTAGGCATGACGTTCGCGTCCTCTCAATACACCACGAGGTAAAACCCTTAAAATTTTGCACGCCATCGTGAATTGCAAAATGATGAGGCCGCTAAGCTAAAATTTCCCGAATCGATGTGTATGAAGACGTAGCTGCGAGGCGATGAAGGGTCTGCGATGGCGGTGATGGAAAAGAATCGAGAGCGGGTTTCCATCACTTACCCTCGAATGTCGCATTTGAGGAGGTTGCAAACCAGCGAGGCACGGAAAGACGTTGCATCCATCTGAAGTTATCAATAGGGCAAATGCAGCGCCTGCTCTTTCCAGATAACCAGGATGAAAGTGGATAAACAAACCCAGACAGTCTCTACCCTGTAAACATTAGCATGGAGCTACGTTGAAGCAGCGAGGAACGTCAGACTCCGGGTCACAAATTGTTAGCACCTTTTTGCTCCTGCATAATTGTCAAATCAGATTACATTATACCGAGGAAATTAAGAGAGAAGCAGTTTGTCAAAATCATTGTCGGGGAGGAGTATGAATAATCATATGAATGGCTCCATTCCAAAACAGAACGAATGCCTCGTGGACTTTTAGAAAATTGTATTGGTTGAAGATAGATTATTCCGTCCAGACATGATCGTTTGGTGAAATTTTTTCGACGACATGTAGTTGGATAACTCTCTTATGAGATAACGAAACAATTTTCCGGATATATCATTAATGAACTCATCTTTCCGTTAAAAACCAACTCAATGTCTTAAAAATCGAAACGGCGTTTGTTCCGTTTTGAGCCTTCAATATATTCTCCAAATATTTTACCTATCCTCCTTAATCAATGTTGAGTAACTAGACGGTTTTTTTTTCGTATCAAAAAATGCTCTGGGAAATCCTGTGTAGATTTGATGCGTCTCAGATGTATTCAAAATCCAATTGAATCCGATTTGAAATTGATTGCTCGTTCAACTAACGATGATACCTACACTTCAAAACCACATCACGACGAGCATAAGTGAATTTCAAATTCAATGAGCCTAATTGGTCGCAAGGCCAAACGTGGCCTTCATCGCTACTCGTGAATAGTTACAAGTATTTCCCAAATTTGGATATTTCCGTTCCTGGCTCAGAAGCATCGTGCTACGTAGACTGAGAAATGGATATGTAAAATCCAATGAGTTGTTCGCTGTCATCCAAATCTGCTCGTCTTATCTGGACCAAATTCCTAGTTCACATGGTACAATATATCAACATACCAGATGGTTCCCACCGCTCCAACCTCGATTCTGATTCAGATGGACTCTGCTGGTTCCTCTGGATAAAAAAAAATAGATCTTACACAGAATTTTACCGTTATGTAGTATTGCAAGACTCTGTCGTGGCGTAGCCGGTAATGCATAGTCAGGAGACAGTGAATCTCGGGGGGCATCAATCTTCATTCCAGTCAAGCCGCTGTCTACGAGGAGAGATAATTCGCGACGACTGCGCGGAATGAAAATTTAAAACCCGCCATTTGGAGCCCGCGCGCGTAAGTGAGCCTCAGCTCGGATTGAATAAAACAGTCGTTTATAAAGCCGAGCGTCTCTTCGGGCGGGCGAATCGAGGATGCTTTTCAGCGTTTTTGGACAAGGGTTACAGGAAATGAAGGCTGCTTATACTCTGCCATCCGTTGCGATTGGAGGAGCTCGCGGCAGATGGATGGTGGATGAACGGATCTTTGCTTTGTCTCTGAGGGAAAAAGAGCCAAACACATCTGCGATACGAACCCAGATATACCGATTGCAAGAGGGGGGGGGGGTTGTAGAAGCGAGGGTGGATAAGAAGGCTCGAGGAAGGTCGGAGAGGAGCCCGAGGAGGAGAAGCCGGGTTGGCCATCGGACTCGCTAGGATCTTGGCAGACGGAAGCAAAAAGGCCGAAAAAATTGTACTGCAGTCGAGAGAGCGACTTCCTCTTTCCTTTGGCCAACTTTTTCCTACTTCCGCCCGATCGGCTGCTCGGGGCGGATCGCGTGCGGTAATGAATTTCGATTTCCGCGAGAGAGCAGCTCGGCCGCGCTAGTTTTTTTTCCGCTCCACAACTCGTGCGCCACATTAAACTTTCGCGGCACGTCCGATGCGTGGGACACGGAAAGTTGGGGCGGCTGCGGGGGCGAGACGAGGAAGAGAGGGAGAGA
>JAPYYZ010008319.1:0-10479 GCA_030522705.1 Eretmocerus eremicus
GCTTCCAGGCCCGAGTGAGGGGCAACAACGTTAGGAGGGCCGTCGCCGAGCTGAGGAAGAAGAAGAGGAGCCTCGCGCTCAAAGAACAGCGAGGGTAAGACTCTATTCGGTATCTTGGCTGATGATTCGGTGAAATTTGGCATTTGTGTCCATTGCGGATTGAGAAGATCAATTGAGTAGAAAGTACTCGCTTTCCGCGGTACGTGGACCTGTAAATGTTCTTCACTCGAGCGCTTAAGGAGAATCGTTCATCCGGAGCTTAGTTTTTCGAGCCAAATTCTAAAACAATCTTTGATGTTTTGTTGAACACGCTAAATTACAATCCATCTTCAATTCTTGAATGACGATCCGTCGAAGTTGGATATTTGCACACAATTTCTTTATTAAATGCTTCAAACAAACCTTCATTATAATTTTAGTTGTCATATTTGAGAATCAGTTGAGATAGAACTTTCATAAATTCACACGATCAATTAAAGATTATTGATTTTCGTAGTGGTCTGAAGAAATCGCGTGGCTTTTCAAAATTTCCATTCCTCTGCCGCAATCTTTTTGAGCACATCCACCAACTTTTTTCCTCGTCGTTTCAGGTCGCCTGCTCAGCAGTCAAATCTCAGTAATCCCTCCGAAGCTACGACACTGGCGCAGCGGATGGAGCACAGCTCTCGAGCCACGCCATTGCGGTCAGTACTTTTTCCCATATGCACTACGATTTTTTCTCGATTCAAGAATTCCGTCAAGTGGCCCTTGTAAGAACTTGAAGATCCGTATTGATCCACTAAATTCCACCGACAGAATCGACAACCGAGCAGTGGCATAGGCGAGGCGACCTCGAGCTACCCCTACCCCGAGACGAACAGCGGCTCGGGCGACGTGCAGGCGGTCCCTCGCAAGGGCTCCCTCGAGAGTCTCGCCAGTCTCCAGAGCTACGAATCGCAGGCGTCCCTCGAGTCGTCCGAGTCTCACCACTCGCACGACAACGGCAGCAAGCCCGTGCCCATAACGCGCTCCCGGCGACCCGGAGCCACCGTCGGCGCTCACCAGGGAAGCTCGTCGAACCTGGAGCACCAGTCGAGCGTCCTGACGACGTCGACGCCGACGAGCGCGACGGGGCCGAGCAGGCTTTCCTCGTCGACGAGCCGCTCGTCTACGGGCTACAGCGACGGCGAGACCGACGCCGAGCTGACCCCCAGCGCGGTCCACAGCGCTCCGCCCTGTCTGAGCGTGACGCCGAGGTACCAGCAGACCGTCAGCATCAACGCGAGCCCGGACGTGTGGCACAAGAGGCCCGAGTACCCGCTGCAGGTGCCTCACAAACCCACCAGCATAACTCGCTCGCAAAACGTCAGCGCGCAGCACAGGCAGCTCAGCGAGAGTTTGCTGGAGCAGGAGCGAGCCGGGCTCGCAACGACGAGGCTCGAGAGGACGAGCAGGGGCGCCGTCAAGCTCGACAGCGTTGTCGCCGGAGGCAGGAGGAGGGCTAGCGAGAACGAGGCGAGCTCGCTCGGAGCGGCTGTAGGACACGTCGCCGCGATGAAGCAGCAGCACACCTACGGCAAGGAGAACAAGGAATGTGCCTACCTGAGGAGGCAGAACTCGGAGGGAGATGTAGGGCTTGCAGAGGCGGTCGCCGGAATCGCGTCGAAGGCGTCCTCGCCCGTCGTACCGGTCAAGGAGAAGGGCGAGCCCGATGTCCCGGTCAGTGTTTGAGACGCTATTATTTATAAGGCTTGCGTCAATGGCCGAGCACCCGGGTATTCGTCGCGGCGTATTTTTAGTCTCTTGATATCGTCAAAATTTTCGATTGGACGCTGGGATCCTCGTTAGTTGGGCATTTCTGAAAGAAAGTCCTGAGCCACAACTTTTCTTGGCACTTTTCAATTTGATATAAATGTCTTTGAACATTGTATACCTTTGGGTAATGATCGGGTACCCGGGTACCCAAGAGCACTGTAAAGTTTGAGTTGGCGCATGAATTATTCATAGAAACAAGTGAGGATCAGGCAGTAGAAATAATTACCAACAGTGATCAAAGATCCAAATGTTGAATGACGTTATTGTTCATTTACAAGCTTTTTGCGTAAAAAGAATGAAACCACCGTTTACAACTCATTAAGACTCGCTGGCGCCTGATTTTTTTGCTCTCAGTATTATTCTATACAAGCTTTTGCGATGCAATAGGCTCGGGAAGATTTTTCAGTTCGCATTCACCACATTGGCTGATTTATTGAACAAAAATCTGTAACTACGTACCTGGGCACTCGGTTGTTGATGAACGTGAGCAAAGCTGGTCATTGACATAAGGGTAAACCGATTTTGAAGCGAGTGAAATAAAATCCTCATCAGTCTATGATCAAAATCAGCCCCTCTCGGCGCGAAAGTGATATTGAATTCTCGCCCCACTGAGACAGAGAACCTCTCCATGAGATTTTATATTTTTGATAATGTCTTATTTATCCATCATAGGCGAGGACTGGGCGTCGAAATAGGCCACCCGATGGGCGAGTCTGTGAACGAGGCAACGACGGAAGCTCGTAACGTAATCCTAAGCACAATTAAGGAGAGCGACCTGATGAAGGGCTCGCCTGGTGTTTGGTCGCGCAGGGATGAGTCGAAGCACGAGACGGCGACGCGCACGCTGTCGGATTGGCCCGTCAACAAGAAGGAGCCGCAGCAACAGCATTACAATCCAAAACCCATCGATGTCAAACGCGTCCGCCCGAACGCGTTCAACAGCATAGAGTTGCGTCGGCGTAATTCGGACCCGGCTACCAAAATCTGCTCGACTCTCGGAGAACACGACAAGAGCCGGCACGCAGACACCAGTCCAAACGAGCTCAAGATGACCCCGGGAAAGAATTTACTCGAATGGAAGGGCAATTCCATGTTCATTCTTGCCGGGCATCAGTTCAGGAAAATCGCGAGGTTCTCCAAAGACGACGTTTGCGTTTGCTGCCACGAAAAAATGGATGCTTTTGTTACGCAGGTATGGTTTATTTCACTTCTGTTGAGTAAATTCGGTCAATTAGGGTGTAGCACAAGAGGATATTTTTTATTCGTTTCATATGTTATAAATTGAATTCGATGAATCTTATCGTTCGATAAAATCAGTGCCATGCTCGACATCTCCAACAGAATGTTAGCCATCCTTTTCATTTCTGTTTTTATTTATATGACTCTGTTTTTATTTCCTGTTCTGTTTTTATTTGTGTTTTCAAGGCGATTGAATTATACGGTAAAACAAATCACTGCACTCGCTTTAAAATTAAACTGCAGTGGAATATTGTGGCTGTTTTCACATTAATCAAATTATTGATATCCGCTTTTTAACGTAGGGTTACAAGTGCATCGACTGCAAGCAGCCCTTCCACGTCAAGTGCATTCAAAACGGTGGCGTGCTTAAGATGCCATGCATTCCGGCCAACACACCAAATCGCAGAAAGCGGAAACCGCCTCGAACTCCCTACGATCAGTTGAAGCATGCCGTCACGTCCAAGTTTAATCTCACAGGCACATCGGCCTTTTCCGATTCGACCGATAATATAATATCGGATGCGAAGGAGTTAGCTCTAATGCAGGACTTCATCACGAAAAAGATGTACAAAATGGACGAGCAGGACGAGGGAAAGAAGCCGCCCAGTGACGTCGACCGAGTGTTTGAACAAGCCCTGCGCAAATTCAAAGATGAGCTCGTGATTACGTACAGCGTTGCTATACAGCAGGGCATCGAGGGCAACATCAAGTACACCGATCTCATCGCCAATTTTCTCCACGTCATGGAGACGGTTTGCAAGCAGGAGAACATGAAGGAAGACTTTGCTCTGACGATGGGCATAAACGCGTTCAGAGGTTTCATGAACGAGTTCATGGCTCTTGCAAAGGCGGAGGCGATGGAGAACAAAAGCAAGAGCAAACGGAAAAAAGAGAAAAAGGAAAAGAGAAAACAGGAGGAGCCAATCAAGCACGGCAGCCACGTGTTCCAACTGACGATCATCAACATACCGACTGCTTGCGAAGTGTGCTCGTCGTTCTTCATGTGGCCAATCGAGAGAGGTCTCATTTGTCAGAGTAAGTGACTCAATTTAATTTCACTTTCGTTATTCTACTTGATCTACCCTTGTTGTCAACTCAATGTGCCCAACACAGATGAAATGTGGCATCTCCTTCTGCAAAAACTATCACTCGATCAACTCTGGAATGGTTCAATGTCGTCTGAACATTCAGAGATATGACAGAATGAATGCACTATATTGGGTTTCATCATTGATTATTTTCAACTTTGATTTCATTTGATTGGGTTGTAAAAGAAAAAGCGTAAATCCGAGTGAAAGTCTTGGTCTCGTCAGCTATTGGCCCAAAATGATTGGTTTCAAATTCTGCGTTCGTCGTAGCCTTATGAATACGAATAACACCACCAAGCTCACTCCGTCGCTCAATTTCATTTTGCAGACTGCAAGTTGACGTGTCACAAAAAGTGCTACTCGCGCGCCGCTTCTGAATGCGCCAAGGATGGCGTGCAGCACGAAGTTAACTCCCGCAAGGTTTTCGGCGTGCCGCTGTACAAGCTCGACTGCGGCGACGGTAAAGTGCCACTCGTCGTCGAGAGGCTCATCACAACGATCGAGATGCACGGCCTATACACCGAGGGCATCTACCGCAAGAGCGGCGTCAGCTCGAAAGTGAAGGAGCTCAAGAGCAAAATGGACGAGGGCGAGCTCGAGCGCGTCGACTTTGAAAACTACCAGGTGCACGTGCTCGCCGCCGTGCTCAAGAGCTTCTTCAGGGATATGCCGGAGCCTCTTCTCACGTTCGAGTACTACGACGACTTCCTGCACGCGGCCAGCCTCACCGATCCTCAGGATCGCGTTAGGTGAGGCTACGTTTTCCTGATCGTTTTTTGTTTGTATTGATTCTTTTGATTCTCGTCGCGAGAACCACTCGTTTCGAAGTGTTACGTCGTAACAGATTCATCTCCCGTTTATACGAGCTAATTTCAAGTTTTCTTTTTTCACAGCACACTATTCGCAATCCTGAAAAAGCTGCCGAAGCCCAACTTCGACCTAATGGAGCGTCTGACGGTGCATCTGGCCAGAGTAGCTCTACACGAGGTGGTCAATCGAATGTCCTCCTCGGCCCTTGCGATCGTCTTCGCTCCGTGCATACTGCGCACGAATCGCTCGTTACCGGCTCAGGACTCGCTCCAGGACGTCGGCAGGCAGACCAAGTGCGTGGAGACGATAGTGCAGGACAAATTGCGTTTTGTCAAGGCGACGCTGGAGGACATAAATACGCTCGACTCGGCCTGCCACTCGGCAACGCACAGGCTGTCGAGTCTCCGCTCGTCCAAAATCTTCAGCCCCGAGGAGCTCAACACGAGCTTGGCGAGCCTCGTTGTTGGGGGTATGGCCAGCACCGGCCGGGGTGCGACCAACGATCCTGAGCGCGAAGACGAGGAGGAGGCACTCGTGGGTCACATACAGGAGATACAAAAGGAGAAGGCCCTTCTTACGTCGACCTTGCCCAGTCTCACGAGGGCCTCGTCCGACGACGACCTGCTACTCTCCGCCACCGACATAGACGATGGCTCTCTGGACGACCTTTTGCCGTCGACCGGTGAGTTCGTACAGCATCTTTCTATTTGAGGATGAAAAGCGAAATGCTTTTGATTAACTAGTATATAATGAACAAGGCCCTATAGTAATTGACAGCGAGGCCCTCTTATTAGGTCGCAAATAACGTAAAACTTGTCGAGTTGGCTAGTTTTCCGCAGGATGTTCTAAAGTACATTGACGCTTAGGAGGGCATTTCTTACTATATTGGGCTACTCTATATTTCGAGGACCCGTATAGGCGTACATATTCCGCTTTTCCGTGAATGAAATAACATAACAATGAACGTCTTTACATTGGCCGCTCACTCCGGAGTTCGAGCATAATACATTATTCTCTTTTCCTTATCGAGGAGCTCATGAATTTGATCAGATATCGGACCAACGCCATGTTTTCTAACACTGGGACATCATTAATTGTAAATTCATAAATGAATGAGTTAGAGATTAATGAGAAGGTAATTAATACTATCTATCAACAGTGCAATAAACTTTTACCGCGCCTGCGATTGACTCACGTCGGCTAATTCATCCATCAGCAAATATGAAAGATAGAACAGTCTAGAATCATTGACTACCTCTCCACTGCTCGGAACAATTAATACACCAAACCTCCAATTTGGGAGTGAATTCTTTAAATGATTTTCCTTCATTTGCACATTATTGTACTTCGATTTTTTCAGTCCTTGTAACTGATTGAAACTATCCACATGATTGGTATTGATTGATTTGTTCATTCATCTTACTAGCTTCTGTATCGCGGAAAAAAATACATCTCATTATAGAAGGAAAATGTTTCAATTTGCGAGTTTCTGTATGCTCAAGCTACGCGGTTTCTTACGGGACCGACGTTGCTTAACATAGACAAGTCTCTTTGTTTTCTTGTGATTAATAAGCATCAAGCTCTGCCAATCGATTCTTTGGAAACTTGATTTTTTAAAGTTTCTAATTCAGGTTTCAAACTTTCCGGTACTAAAACTTGGGCTTATTCGGAAATGCACTCGACCTGGTATGAATTCGGATTATAGAGAGGCAGACAGATGAAAATGCGCGAGACGACGATAGAACTATTCGCTACAACTGTTTGACTACAACTCCGAATACTCACATATTTCGAGAAAAATACTTGTCTCGCCGGAGTGTCTTCAGACAAGAATGAACGTTTTAGAATATGCTTATCTTATATGCTCTTTTTAGATTAAAGTATACTCGCATACCAATTTTCGCCGAATCCCACCCGGATAATTTTCAAATTTACATTCTAAATACACTGAACAGTAGATGGTGGTCATTCAAACGTGTCAATTCTCAGCTCAATTTAGCTCTGGTTTGTAATAATTTGTGCAGTCTTGAGATGTTTGAATGTTTGCAAAATTGCATTCTGAGCGATTAGTTTCCGATGCAAAATTATCATGCACTTGGCAGGCGGGGTGCCTCATATCTCAGAAGCTAATCATACTTTATGCTACATGCAAGTACCTAAATATCGGGAAATTGTACGATGTACGATCCAATCTCTGGCGTTAGATTGACTGTTTTCATCGATTATTTCGACCTTTGCTTGAGCTCGGGTCCGAAAACCAATCACTCAGGAGCGAACAACAGTCTCACAAAGTTGGCGCGAAATATAATATTTGAGGGAGTAATCGTTCAAATTAATTCATTCTTTGGGTTTCTCAATTTATCTAACACAACAATGTATATATTCTGACAGATGGGATGACGAAGAAAAAACAGATTCGAAGGCAGAGCTCAGCTGACAACAGTTTCCCGACTATTATTAATGTAGATGAAGATATGGTGATGGTATGATCGAAACTTAACGTGAAGAAGACATCTTCACACTAATATTGAGCCAACGTCTCGGGCTCTCCTTTAACGATTAAGATACACGCATTTTCAACGAACTATTCTCGCATTCTTTATCGAATAAGAGTTACTTTTATTCATTTATTCCGAAAGAATAGAGTTGATTCACGAACTAAAGTACTACCGATGTAAAACGTGAAACATTCATACTCCATTCCAAACTCTATCTTCTAAAAGAAAAATTTTCTTTGACGTTTTTCAAGAAATTTGAAAGAATAATTGTGCTTTAATCGCAATTCCTTCTTCTTTTTTTTTTTCATTACGATCTTCCATCAAAGTACTTGAGGATTTCTTGACTCATTGTGTGGAAAATTCTATGGATGTATGGACTTCATCCCATTTATGATATTGTAAAGTTGTGCTTGGGTATGTAAGTATGTCCACAGCCTCGTATGCCTTTTCCCCCATTATCTATTTTTCAGTCTATTCTCGGGAAGCATGTAATGTCTAGCTTATCCATCAAAATAGTAGAATCGAAATGATGATGATTCGGCCACAACCGTGGTAATTGATCGAAAGAGTCGTCATGAAATGGAAATAGGTGGGAATCAAAATAATCAGCATGTAAATAGTCCATCCGCACTATTCATTGTTACGGTTTTGCGATTGACGTTACCAAGACTCATATTTCTACTTTTGATTCCCGGTCGATAGAGTAATCCATCACCAATAACTAGGTAGCGATCGAGAGATGGTCTGTATATTAATTTCTTCACGTGCCGTTGCTCTAAATACATTATTCTTCCAACTATTTCTATACTCTTCTTTACAGAATATTTTATGCGATCTAACAATATTTTTGTATATTTTTTATGAATGAGATCATTTGAGTTTTTCATAGATATTATGATTATTAGATACTGTAGAATAGACACCATTTTGAGGGCACAGAACTGATTGATTTTTTGTATTCATACTCTCGTTACTCTTCAAGTTTCAAAGACTTTGATTGAGAGATGAGATGGACAACTATTTTTAACATGAGAGTTGAAAATGTCGGAATGCTTGCTCATCATCGTTCATTCGACGACGATCCGCACTTGACGTATTGATGTCCCATAAAATTTCATTTTAAATGAAAGCATGAATGAGATGACCGGAAAACTTCTATTATAAGTTGCAATCTTGACACACGAATTTTGATGAGTTTTTGGTGGTTATTGCAATCATAGGTCATTTCAAAGATATCTCTTGAGAGTTCGAGATAGGACTGTCGGTCGAGTCCTTTCATCCCAATAACTTATCCGAACGCAATCATACATCATGAATCTTTGAGCATGCGGAAATTCTCGCTAGTTTTAAGAAATGTAAATATTATAGTTCATTCGATCATCCGTATCGGAAGTGAGATTATTTTCCCAAAAAATTTTCCACCGTCTCAAGGATCTTCCATTAAGAACATCTTCAATTTTTGAAGAGTCAATGATGATCATTCTCCTCATGTCGCCATCACGAGAAACATGTTCATTATTCACATTACTTGCGCCATGAATTCGAGTCTCAATTTCTCTTGAGTCGGAATGCATGAAGTGCAACGTAAACTGACTTGACGAATAATTTCGAATCAAGGTATTGTTTAGTTGATTTTTTAAACTATATCATCCAAGATCCTTGTATAGCTTTTATCCCACATGAAAGCGATGACCAATCATAAAAAGAATTTCGCGCATTTTGTTATGATGAATCATTGGAATGGTTGAATTATTGATTAAGATTTTTAATATTCGATTACGTTGCGATCAAAAAATACGTTCCTGTTTTGCGCATTACTGTTACGACTAACAAAATGACGCTACGTTGAAATTTTTAATTGATGTATACTTAATTAAATAAGATGTATAAAAGCTAACGTTGATGTTTTTTCAAAGTTGCCTCGATAATTTTTTTTATGGTTTACAAAGAGGCGGAATTGATGTATATTCTCTTGACACTCAACGACCCTCGTGTATATTCTATTCGAGAAGATGGATGTCAAAGTTATGAAATACACTATTAGATATGAAATTATAGATATAATGTGAACAGTCGCAAGAGCAAGTACGATTGTGTAAAAGAGCGTTACAATTTATGGAAATCTTGTACATCCTTCTACTGTGCTTACCGAGATTCTGTTTCATAAATTTCTTTACTTTTGGAGAGTGATATGATGAAACCATGACAAAGTTTTGGAGCAAGTTTCGGAAATGTGAGTCAAGGACTCTGGTTAATGGGTGATTTCGCGAAAAATTCGCAATTTCTGGTCATATGAAGACAGAGTGTCCAGAAAACTCATCAGCTTCTCCTTATAATAAGAAAGAGTACTCTCAAATTCGATAGATCTCTTAAAAGTGCACAATCACGAGATCCGATAATCAAGTACGACGAATAAAATTAATTGTGCATTCGTTGTGAATAATTTACTCATGCGAATCTAAAGAAAATCCCCATATTTTTGGTATAATAGGTCTCTCCTACTGTCAAATGTGAGAGGAAGATTCTCCTCAGACGTGACGAAATACTTTGGTAGGAATGGTGCGTTGACAGAGTTGAGCTAGCGGAAATACGTTGAATGCTTTAGTCGAGAATTACACTTTCTCAAAATTTTATCCTAATGTTTTTACGTATAGATCCGACATGAAATTGAGTGCATCAAAGTGTATCATGGCTCTTCCACGCGCTATTCAGTTCATGACTGTTTCCGGATTGATTGAAAAGTGCATAAAGGCGGTAAATAAAATGCCGTGACGCAGAAATGAAAACGATTGACGTACTGCACATTGAGTGAGCGAACTCTTAGAGCAACAAAGTGTCTGTATATTTTTTTAAACATACTATGTGATATATACATATATGCGTATGAATAAATCATAGAAAAAAATTGATTGATTCTTTTGCATTTGGATTTCTTCTCCTCCTCCCACAATTAATTTGTACAATTCTCATCGATGTACCGCTTTGAGTGATCGTTCGATGTTCTCGTGGTTGAATGAATCTCACGTCTATGCGATAGTTCAAAATTACCT